>OY294022.1:8949516-9163642 GCA_958510785.1 Exephanes ischioxanthus | reverse complement strand
GTTACTGCGTTTGTGCGAACGGAGTCGCTTCCGGGAAAAACGTTGCTTTCCAATGGGGGTTTTCGGTGTAAGGGAGAGCGGGATCGAAAAGTAACGACGGGGAGACTTTTCTTTCCGTGTTTCGCGAGCAGATCGGCAAAAGTGCCCCCCCCCCCCCCCCCCCCCCCCGAGGGAACCCATTTTGTCACGCTTTCCCAGCTATGTGCACTTAGCACCCGACTTAAAAAAAACGATTTTTTTTTTTCGTGAATTTGAGGAATTTGAGGAATTTGAGGAATTTGAAGAATTTGAGGAATTTGAGGAATTTGAGGAATTTGAGGAATTTGAGGAATTTGAGGAATTTGAGGAATTTGAGGAATTTGAGGAAATAAAGAGATTTCCGTTTGTAGTAACGAGAAAAACATTTTACAGCGATGTAATTTTTAGGCACTCTCTCCTTACACGTAAGAAGTGCCTATTAAAATGACTATTTTTCACATCTTCGTCCCATCGGACGTCCGTATCATGGTGTATCTTCGCAACGAATCAACCAACACAGCTAAAACTTGCAGCGTAGACTTGTTTCTTTTGGACAGGCAGTCGACATACTGCAAGCACTACTTCGAGAATCATTTGTAGTCGTATGTAGTTAAACGAAAACTACCAGACAGTCGATGTGTTGCAACCGGCAACTCCAGGATCGTTTGTAGTCGTTTGTAGTTCATTTCGTTTGTGCTACCTCGAAACCTAATGGGAAGTCGATATACTGCGAGCACTTTTCGCAAAACCGACGGTTCTCACCTTTTTTTCCGTGACTCTAAAAAGGACTGTTTTCCCTCGAGTGGATGAAAGAGGGTCGACAGTGGTATTGGGAACGCTTCGAGTATCGGCATTGAATCGGCGGTTTTCAACAACCTCCGCACAGGTTCTCCGACTAATGCGATTTGGCGGCTGCGAAATGTCGAACGCTTAGCAAAGTCCAATTAAATATCTCCTTGAGTCAGAGAGGGTGGGCACGTTAATACAAATTGAGTTACAAGCGAATTCACTCTACCAGCAATGTGTACTCGACCTATTCAAACCTATATATAGACATTCAACCTACATGTAGGGAAGAGCGGGGCAAAACGGGGCAAGACGCAATTTTCCAACAATTTTTGGATGTCCCATTTTGCCCCAACGAAACATCCGGGTTTTCTGCCCCACCGTCTCATCCAAAAGTTGTTGGAACATTACATTTTGTTCCACTGTCCTATTTTACCCCACCGTCTCATCCAAAAGTTGTTGGAACATGACGTTTGCTCCACTGTCCCATTTTGCCCCATCAATAAATCCGGATTTTCTGCCCGTTTTGCCCCACCGACTCATCCAAAAATAATTGGAAAATTACGTTTTGCTCCATTGTCCCATTTTGCCCCGCTCTTCTCTACCTGATACGTCTCGAAGATCGCGCGCCGTTTTCAGGATAGATTGCTGCGGGTTACGCGAAACGCTTGCCAGTGACGTAATATGCCCGCTCTGTCTCCGAGCATGTGTACGAGAGAGAGACAGAAGGAGATCCCTTTTTCGAGGCATAATTATTTTTCGACATAGCTTCCATTTTGCTCTCCACGAGTTTCGAAACCTTTAATATGCGAGTATTCTCAGCGACGTGACTCGTTCGGAATACTCTGGCTACGTGAACGTCTCCGGTGCGAGATTTTGCGGTCCCGACGGGCACTCGCAGCGTAAATTCTCTCACATCTCCTTACACGTGTATTCGCAGTGAAAACCGGGGCAAAATGACACAGAAAAACACCATGAAATCTTTCGAACTCGTCCGAACGACCTTCAGTTTTTAGCTTGCCCATTTTACCCCGCCCTTCCCAAGTCTATATCTCGCGCCTTGAAGAGGGTCAAAATGGAGCATTTTTTGCAAATTTTTCGCGGAACGTCAAAAACGAGTAATCTCGAATGGAGAACACCGGTCCGTTTTACCCCGCTTTCCTGGACCCGCCCGGGAAAACAAACACCGTGAGGCACGTAGGAGCGGCATTCAAACTGCTCTTGTTGCTCGATCCATCCAAACCCCCGTGTGACCAGCAACTTATGACTCTACGTCATTTCGCGAGTTCGCTACGCGCATACGTGACCATTTCAAAGCTGCTCGCACAAGAACCACCGCGTGCAGTTTGCTGTCACGCGAACGCGCCGATCGGATACCACCAAGTAAGCGCCAGCCAATCACTGTTACGTATTCTCGACCGGCACGCCTGTATTCCGTACGTAGGGGAGAGCGGGACAAAATGGCACAGCGGGGCAAAACGGGATAATGAGACAATACGGAATTTTCCAATAATTTTTGGATGGTCGCGATGGTGGTATGTGGGGCAAAACGGCATTGAAAATCCGAATGTATCATTGGGACAAAATTGGGCATCCAACAATTATTAGACAATTGAGTTTTGCCCTCACTGTCCCGTTTTGCCCCGCTGTGCCATTTTACCCCGGTTGCCAATAGTTTCATATGTGAGCACGCTCAGTGCCCTAGGATTTGCCGTTCGCGCCAGTTAACATTGAAGGGGAACATAAAAAACGGGTCATCTCGAATGGAGAACACCGGTCCGTTTTACCCCGCTACTGCCCTCTGCCCGCCGGGGCAAACAAATACTGTGAGGCACGAAAGGGCGGTATTCAAACTGATCTCGTTTTTCAATTCGATCCGTTCACAAACCCTCGTGTGATCGATAACTTATGACTAGGTCGTTTCGTAATTTTGCAACGCGCATACGCGACCAGTCTCAGTGCCCTTGGATTTTCCGTCCCCACTAGTCGACATTGACGCGTGACCGATCCAGTCACATTGCACTGCACATTGCTTGCCCGATCGTCGTTTTTTTCCTTCTTTTTTTTTTTTTCTTTCTTTACCATTATGTTTATTACATTTTCTTGCGACTCTCGGGCCCACCAAGAAAACAAGCCTCATCGGCATTTGCGAAGGGAACGCACGAACCGCGAGGATTCCTGAAAAGTTTTCAAACTTCCGCCGCCCAGGACAGCCTCGGAGCTTCGTTTGTCCGTACAATGGAAGCTGGCGTATCCAGACCGGTATCTATAGCCGGTTTTGTGCCATAACTGACAAGGATATTTACCACGGGGCCCATTGTGTGAATTCCGCGCAACCGACGTGTCGTGACATAATCGTGCCACGCACGAGGCGGCGCGTTATTGTTCTCGTTCGCCGGTTAAATCCCGAACGCTCCCGTGTTCGTTCGATTCTCAACGGTGGAGTTTCCACGCCAGCAGCCGAGGTGATAAACAGTCGGGGAAAATTCACCCGATGATTGACGAAACGGAAATTATATTCCTAGAAATTAATGTTGACCGATGAACCCAACAGCGTCAGTCGAATGCAGGCTGATTGAATTCGGTGTGGGTTGGATTCGAAACTGATCAATCCAAATACACGAATATAATTGTCCACGGATGCATGAAGCGTGTGCGGTGGAGTCTCCAGCATCAACTGCGAATCGACCTATTTCTGTTCGTCTTTTTTTTTCCACTCTCCCAAACCGCAGCCGACGTGATAAATTGCCGGAGAAAATTTACCAAGTGATTGAAGAAAGGGAAATTATATTTCCAGAAATTAATGGTGACCGATTAACCCAACAGTATCCATCGAACAACGCCATTCCGATGGACGCAGACTGATGGAATTCGTGGTGGATCGGATTCGGAACTGCTGAATCCAAATACCCGAATATGGACTTGAATACCACATGCGGATACAGAAAAGGTGTACGGTGGACCTTCCTGCGTCAACTGTTAAACGACCTATTTTTTCGCCTTTCCTTTTTTTTCTCCACTCTACTAAACCCCAGCCGAAGTGACAAACAATCGGCGAAAATTCAACCGGTGATTGACGAAAAGGAAATTATATTCCCAGAAATTAATGCTGACAACCTCATTCGGATGGATGCAGACCGATGGAATTCGTGGTGGGAAAAATTCTAATCCAATCAATCCAAATTCCTGAATATAACTATATACACGGATGCATGATGGGTGTACGGTGCAATAACCAGCGCCAACTGCCAACCGACCTATTTCTTTTTTTTGCCTTTTCTTTGTTCACTTTCCTGAACCGCAGAGTCAACAGACTTCGGGCCAACGGCGGCGGTGGAATTATCCTCCTCCCCGAGAGTAACGGAGCTCGCGGGGATGAAAGAGAAAATGGAGTGATATTTGTGGCCTACATAGCAAACGCCGTGAAATATACATTAGCTTTCGGGTACACTTCGTGTGCACGACGGCGTATATTCGCCGACCCCAAAGCCCCCAACGACTACTTTTCGTTCGCGTGCTGATGACAGACTCGCCGACTCTCTGGGGTACGTTCTGGATAGACACACCGGTCGTCCCTGTATTTGCACGAGGAGCATGGACAGCTATATCCGAAATCCTCGGGAGTCATCCTGAGAGAGTGGTTAGCTCGTCTTCCGAATGTCCCGAATCCCCCAAAACGGTGTCGAACGTTCTCCAATATGAGCTTTTACCTTTGATTTCGGTCGAAGGTGAAACCCCAATCCGGGGATCGACTCGTGACCTGTTCCGAGAGGGTTTAGACTCGAGTATTCCCTCCAATAGGTCGGAGTCCGTGTGGTGAACCAATAGTTCCAGTTTCCCAGCAAAATCGATGGTTACTATTTACCTTTCACAGCATATTTTTGGAGATAAGGTAGAGCAGGCGAAAGCCGGTCACCAAAGGGATAACTTTAACATCCCAGCAGCGAAAAATTCATCTCTCGAAACTTGAGGATTCTTGTATGAAAAAAGCAGAAATCTGTAAATAGCGCCAAAACTTTTCTGGACCAGCTAAAAACGGTGAAACTGACGTCAATCCTTCGGTTTCGACATACTAAACGGGATAAGTGTGGTAAACCAATAGTTCCAGTTTCGGAGCGAAATCGATGATTACTATTTACCTTTCAGCGGATACTTTTGAAGATGTAGATCATGCGAATGCCGTTCACCAACGAAAAAGCTTTAACTGCCCAACGGTGAATAAAAAAAAAATCATCTCTCGAAGCCTGACGATCCTTGTATAAAAAAAGGTGAATTCTGTAAATGATTTTAAAACTTTTCGGGACCAGCTAAAACGGTGAAACTAGCGTGAATCCTTCGGTTTCGCCATTCGAAACGGGAAAAGTGTGGTAAACCAAAAGTTCCAGTTTCGGAGCAAAATCGATGATTACTATTTACCTTCCCGCGGATACTTTCAGAGATGAGGTAGAGCAGGCGAATGCGGTTAACCAACGGGAAAGCTTCGAAAACCCCAGCAGTGAAAAAAGAATCATCTCTCGACGCCTGACGGATTCTTGCATGAAAAAAAGTGAAAATCTACAAATGACGCCAAAACTTTTCTGCCTCACCTGAAACGCTGAAACTGTCCCCAATCCTTCGGTGTCAACACGCGAAACTGGATAAGTCAGAGCTCATCGGTAACTCGCTCCTCGATTCCTGCCCTCTTGGCAAAACCTAGCCAGGTCCTCTTTAGGTCCCCGGCTCAAGGCTCTAAAACCGTCCGCCAGGTAACCGCGACGGACTCAATCGAACCACAGTTCCAATTTCCCAAGAAGGCACGCGTTGTCTTCTCGAGCCCTCACGAAATCGCGTGACACGTTTCGAGCAGCCTCGGACGCAAGTAATCGCCATGAGAAATCTTTGAGGAACACTCGTCTCTGTCTCCGCTGTGTTCCGTGTGTTTCTAACCAACCCGGAAACCGGAGACTCCGAGGCTCTAACAACTCGGTATCACGAAGGTGAAAGAGCAAAAGAAGTCCATAGAGCAGAGCGGAGAGTTCTCGGGCACTACACCCTTCGGGGTGGCGATATCTCGCGTATGGTAGCAACTACATACATACAGTTAATATACATATACACATATATACATGTATATTTATAGTGTCGAGCGTTGAGAGGCAAAAGGGCGTAACTCGCGCCATTCGTAATGTAAATCGATGCGCCTCGCCACCTTCAGTTCCTCAGCGGTCCATGCGCATAGCAGTGAGTCTCATCAAGCATCGAGAGCTTCGGCGTCGCGAACGTGTGCAGTCGCCTCTCTCTCGAGGGCACCCGACGTTACGACCAGATCTAATTGAAACCGCGAACCTCGGGGCCTTCCACCCCACGACGTTGGATGCTTCCCACACACAGGCACGCTCTACGGTACCGCGAACGACGGTGCGCAACCGTCCCGGAGGCCTCGGCAATCGAACGCGAGAAACGAAGAACGAGAATGAGTAACTCTTCAACGTGCCTCGAGGTTCCATCTCGGCCCTCCGAAGCCTCCACTCCCTCGTACGTCAGCTCGGTCCTGGCCTTCCTTTTTCTCACCGTTAATTTCAATTCAATTCGCAACATATTCTCGTTTATCGCGGCCCTCGCCGATAAACCGGTAACCGAGTAGGGGAATCGGTAAAAACAACAACAACAACAACAACAAAAAAGAACGATATGTATATTTATTTTGCGTCGAGTTAATTCCTCGCGCGTCGATCGAACACGCGTGTCGCGATATGGCATTTCCAGGCGTTTAAATTACCGCGACCTCAGCCCCAAGTTCAGCCGCTGTAACTCACGCGAGTCCCGCGGTCCGCCGACGTGCCGGGCCCGCGCCAGCGTCGGCGCTACACTGTACCACCGGGTGCTACAATTACGGTAATTACTTTGATCGACGCTAACGACGGCAACGCCGCTACTGCTGCACCGGTGTGTTTCTCCCGTCGAACGAAAATGGAGAGGCGGCGCGCTGGTAAATATTAGTTGGACGCAAATCGACGAACTTCCATCGGCCGATTTCCTGCCGGGGTTCTCTCACTCCGCGCCCTTCGAGAAAACACTCCGCTCGCTGCGAACGCAATAATTTTGTCAATGGGGAAAATCGGGATGGAGGTTGACGCGGAAGCGAGGCGGGAATTAAAACTTAACGGGGTCAACGGGTGGCCTAATGGCTTCTTTTTTTCCCTTCTTTTTTTTTTTTACTTTTTTGGTACACTGTAAGAGAGAATTATGAAAGAGAGTTTTCATCTCAGTTTCTGCGGGACGAGCCTGGATCTCTCGGGCTTGTCTGATCTTTTATGCTCCGGCAGGATGAGAGGCGAGAGAGACCGAAGAATCGTCTCGTGGACCCGCCGGGAATTACGGAGCGGTCGTAGGGGGCGAGCGGGGCAAAATGGACCACTCTTGCTAATTTTTTTTATAAGGCACAGATGGAGCCTCTCGTCTCGGAGGACCGTTCTGTCCCGGTCTCGCCCACGTCACACAGCGCTCCTTCCAGCTCGCTCCTAATCCCTCGATATCCGGCGTACAAACTTCTTTTTCATTCGGAATGACGACTGTGACTCAACTGGAGAAAAAAAATTCGCGGTATCGTCGTCGATCTTTTAATTTGTCTCGTATCGTGTTCGGATCGGACTAATGCTCCACCGCGACACCGTGAAATCGTCGCCGCCTCGATAAGACCCGTCGATCCGGTTCGGACCATAAACACTTTTTTTTTATTCTCGATCGGAACGCCAAAGCTGAGTAGTCGTTGTCGTGAAAAAAATGCATATATATATATATTTTTTTTTTAAAATTAATCTCCTTCCATCATATTCGAGTCAGGTCTGTCGAAAGTGAAAAGGTCGTCGGGCAATCGGAGACTTGTCGTCGCGACGTTTTCGGAGCTATAAAGAGCGACCCAAACGGACTCGAAGTGGAGTGAAACAGGAGGGAGCTAGACTGAATTTATTGCGGGACTGACATGTGTCTGTGTGGCTAAAAAATTTATATACATAAATACAGGAGAGAGCGGGGCAACATGGGACAGTAGGCGAAAAGGCAATGATTTTTGGATGGGACAGTGGGGAAAAAACGGGACAGCGATGTATCGTTGGGGCAAAATGGGCCATCCAAAAATTATTGGAAAATTGAGACCCTTAAAAATGCATATATATAAATATAGGGGAGAGCGGGCAAAAATTGTGAGGTGGGGCAAAACGGGGCAGACAATTCGGATGTATCGATGGGTTAAAATGGGTAATCCCAAAGGTATTGGAAAATTGAGATCCTAAAAAATGCTTATACATAAATACTGGGAAGAGCGGTGCAAAAATGGTGCAGTGGGGAAAAACGGGGCCGACAATCCAGATGTATCAATGGAGCAAAAATGCGTCATACAAAAATTATTGGCAAGTTGAGTTCCTAAACAATGCATACACATAAATATAGGGGGCGGGCGGGGCAAAATGGTACAGTGACGCAAAACGGGGCAGACAATCCGGATGTATCGATGTGGCAAAATGCGTCATCTAGAAATTATTGGCAACTTGAGTTTTGCTCCACTGTCCCGTTTTGCCCCATTGTCCTGTATATACATATTTTTCAATTAATTTCTCCTTCCATCATAATTCGAGGCAAGTCTGTCGAAAGAGAAAAGGTTGTCGGGCAACCGGGGGCTTGTCTTTCGCGACGTTATCGGAGATACAAAGGGCGACTCGAGCAGAGTCGAAGTGGAGTGAAACAGGAGGGAGCTGGGGTGAATTTATTGCGGGGGTGAGTTGTCCGTGTGCCTATGGCTTTTGGCTCGCTCGCTCGCTTTTGCCCAGGGTTAATAATCCAGAATTCCGCTCCTGGCGCCTGGCACTGTTCCCCTCCCGTTCCTATCTCTCTCTCTCTCTCGGTATACTTTCCCTCTCCGCCTCGGGCACTCGCCCTCTCTATCTCCGTCGGATCAATAGTCTCGTCGAGTACAGGACCGTCTCTACCCAGCGGGCGCACTGACGGACTGACCAAAAGCGATCCGATCCAATTAATTCTCCAGTCTCCTTGTCAAATCCGGCAGAATCCAATCAGCAGGGATTTCTAGCACACTGAACGGCGAAAAAAAATGCTTGCATATTTTTCTAACATTTCTAACATATTTCTAAAATTCTTTCTTGTTAATAAAAAAAATTAACCCTTCATTTTATTGCTTTATGTCAGTTAAAAAACATGGTCCATTAAAAAGAGAAGAAACTTTGCAAACAACCTGAAAAAAGTAATGGATGATTATAGGCAAATAATGTCTGTTAAATGCCCAATTGTTTTATACTTTGCGTCGCAACACAGTTTGTCAAAAAAATGTATATTTCTTGTTAATTTTAGTATTTTTATTAGTTAAAAAAATAAGCTCCGTTGACAAAAATTAAAATAACCTTGTGATAAAATAACAATAGACGATTATTATCAAATAATTTTTGTTAAGTGTCCAAATCTTTGAAACTTTGCATCGCAACACCGTCTATAAAAAAATATATATATTTATTTCTAAACAAACATTTTTTTTGTCACTCCCTATCTTCGATTCGCGAATTAATTGTCACGGCATCGACGGGGAGTTCATCGAAAATTTACCGGCGATGAATAACGAACGAACCCCCGGACGTGCCCGTGTTATTGGTAGGCGTTAGCCCCGTCGACACGTACGAATAAAGAAGTGAAAACGAAAATCGCTTTGATCTTGGTGCGGACTGGGAGTCAGAGTGGTAAAGAGGGACGCGCGAGAGCGAGGATGGGGTGGGACGAGTGAGTCTGCTCCCCTCGACGACGAGCTTTTTCATCCCGCACAATAATCCCCCTCTCCCCTTCCGGTCTCGTTCTCGCGTGCGAATATCTCCGAACTACGCTCTGCATGTACCTATTTCGATAGAGACGAGAGGGAACTTCGCCTCTAGAGTGGCACTCGTTGCCGAATCGCGGCTTCCACTTATTCTTCTCCCTTTCGGGTGTTCCCTTCCCCTTCTCGTCCCTCCTCGCTCCACGCCCCGCGCGCCCTTTTCCCAGCGAGAACGGGCGGCGTCCCGAATTTCAAGTGTCTCGCTTCGGCGATTTTCCGACGATACTTGTCCGGCACCTTTTCCCCTATTTACTCGAAAAAAAAATCACTCGTCCCTCCTCAATCCATGGTCCGTTCGCCCTTTTTCGCAGCAAAAATCGGGAGCATCGAGAATTTCGAGTGTTTCGACGTTACGGCGATTTTCCGACGATAGACGTCCGGCACCTTTTCCCCTATTTTACTCGAAAATTCACTTGTCTTTCGAAGGTCTTGCAAGACTCGTCAGTCGGTAACAAAAACTGTAATTAGAATTTTCCTTCAACGGAGCTGAACTTGCACCGTCAAACGCAAATTCCGCCCTTTTCGCAGCAAAAACCGGGAGCATCGAGAATTTCGAGTGTTTCGACGTTTCGGCGATTTTCGGACGATAGACGTCCGGCACCTTTTCCCCTATTTTACTCGAAAATTCACTTGTCTTTAGAAGGTCTTGCAAGACTCGTCAGTCGGTAACAAAAACTGTAATTACAATTTTTCCTCAACGATGACGAACCTGGACAATCGGAAGTAAATTCTTACATGACGAATCAATATCCGCTTCATGGAAAAACTTGCTTTTACGTGGTACATTTTTAACATCTTTTATAAAAACTTACGCATCCTGTGATTATAGCGGATGGTTATTTGAATTAGAGCGCACGTTCTTAACCTAGAAAAACAGCAATTACAATGAATTTGCAAAAATATTAACTTATTTGTGTTGATTTTCAAAACGATACATATTCATTCAGTTTTTCAAAGAATAATCCGTAATTTTTGCTCGCTTTTGATGTACCACGGCTCATTCTCTTCCTTGAAAGATCATCTACGAATTTACCATCCAGATATTCGATAGTATTTTCTGTTTAAAAATAAGTCTTTCGTTTTTCCATCGACGAAATTCCTTCACAACCAAACAGCTGTAATTTTCAAACGGAAAATACTATCAAATATCTAGATGGTGAATTCGCAGAGCATCTTTCAATCAGCCGTAATATATCGAAATCTGGCGAAAATTACGGATTATTATTCGAAAAGAACTAAACGAATATGTACATTTTTGAAAATTAACACAAACCAGTTAGTATTTTTCCGACTCCATTGCAATTAATTTTTCTCTGGATCAAGGAGATCTGCTCTAATACAAATAACCATCCACCATAATCAATGGATGCATAAAAGTTTGTCTAAACGACTAAATATCTAGCACTCATTTGACTAGTCTCAAGCGCTCCAGCCTCCTCAATCGCGGATGGTCGGCACAGTTAAAGAAATTAATTAAGGTTTTTATGACCAACTGGGCTCGAAGGGCGGCGACGAAGGGGTCTCGCGTCGACTTAAAATTAACGGGAACCTAAACGAGACACGGTTTTCAGAGATCGCTGGAGCTTTCGAGATGCGAGACGCTGCAGGCAGATGTAGGTATTTTTAGTCGTTGAGTTAATAGGTACGAAGTACCGGCGCACCGCGTTACATTCGCGTTTGGGTTCTCCACGGTCGAGATACACGGCGATCGCAAATGTGTTTAAGCTGTGAGCTTCGCCGGGTCGTTAGCAGTGCGCGGGCGGGCGGGCGATGGAAGGAGTCGCTCGCGCCGGGGCGAGAGAGCGGGCGAGCACAGAGAGAGGATCAGACGAGCACCACCGGCTGATATAGGACCATTAATTAGTACGGAAATGGTCTACTTCGTTATGCGTAATTGCGAGTACGTGTATGGGTGCGAGAGAGCGTACACGACGCTCGGGCTCGATCGCACTGCGGTGTACAGAAGCCCGTGTGTCCCCTAACAATATCGTGCTTAGATGCGCGCGCACATTTCGTCGAGTAACTTCCAAGTGGCACGTTGTACGGTAAATACAGTAGTAGGCAATTGAAGTGGAACACGATATTTTTCGCCAGTTTTGGCAAAAGTTGGACCCTTTCACGTATGCTTTCGCCAAAATAACCTCGTTCCACTTCAATTGCCTACTACCGTAGATTCGGGATGCTGTGTCGTTTACACGGAGTACCGGCATCCGGAACCGGAAGACTGAGAATATTTTTTTTTTTTTTTTTATGTTCATAAAATATTTTCTTACCCGCTATTATATGTAGTCAAATTTTTATACGCATAGTAAATTTGTTAACAAATCGTAGGGCGTTGTATTGCCTAAATAATAAATTTTATTTTCATTCGCGAAGCTCGTAACTCTTGTTACATCATTTTTTATTAAAAAAAATTACTTTTCTTCCGTTGATTATTTCTTTTTTTTGTTACTTTTTCGATTAGACGGTAAAACGGCTCGTAATTTCAAAAAAATGTCCGGAATCCGAAATCGGAGTGACGAGAAAAATTTTAATACTAAAAGTTTATAACATATTTTATCACCCGCTATCGGAAATCCCTCTTCGTTTAGTAAAATTTTGATACGCACAGTGGATTTCTGCCCAATTCGTACCGCGTTGTATCGCCTAAATAATAATAATTTTTATTTTTATCCGCGAATCCCTTAACTTTAATTACATTTTTTTTTTTTTTTCCATTTTTGTCTTTTTTCTTTTCGTTGCATTTTCGTTTGGTCGGCGTGGCTCGTAAATTCCATGGATTCGTAAAAAAAAACGTCTCAACGTTTTTCCGAGATACTTTTACGTTTGTCCCATCAACGACGGAGCGCCGTTAGGTGCTCCGCCGGGACGCTCGGAGCTTTCACATCGACTTTATGACGTACGTAAATCAGTTCGCTCGCGAGTCAAACCGAACTGCAGATGATAATGATTACGACGATAATAACGGGTAAGCGAACGATAGGAACAATGGTACGTTCGGCGATCTTCTCTCGGCTCGTCCAGTGGGCCTCGTTGAAACTCGCTCGCGGAAGGTGCTCCGAGCCAACGTGAAAATACGCTCCCAATCTCGTATATCACTGTTATAAACGAAGAATTATGGGACCCGTGCAGTTTTAACGTCGTTTAACCCGTCTCCATATACAACGTAGGCATACAAGGAGAAAACCAACCATTTTTCAACTTTCCTCTCACTCCCATTAAATTCGTTAATGGGAGTGAGAGGAAACTTGTAAATGTATTTGAAATAGAAGAAAAAAAATGTATTTGACGGGCACCATTTATTTGGTTTAAGTAAAAGATTTATTTGATTTAAATAAATAATTATTTTTATTAATTAAAAAGTTACTTAAATGAAATGAATATTTATTTAAATCAAATAAATATTTAACTTAAACCAAATAAACAGTGAAAGTCAAATACATTATTTTTCTGGGTGCAGGGGAAAAATATCCCGAAATCGCTCGCGGAAGGTACTTCGAGCCAACCCCAAAATACGCTCCAATCTCGTACATCGCTGATATCAACACGCCCAGAAAAATAATTTATTTGACGGGTGCCCCGCAAATAAATATTTATTTAAGTTAGAATAAATAAATATTTACATGTATGTAATCTCTCCCATTCCTCTCTCGAATTTAGATGGCGTCAGGCGTAACGACAGGACTACCTTAACGTCGTTTAACCCATCTCCATACACAGTGTCGGCATACAAGCAGAATACCGACAATTTTTAAGTTTTCTCTCAGTCCCATTAAAAATTCGTCAGTCATCGAACTCCGTCCGTCTGTCTGCACAGGCGTCGGATTAACTTATTAGGCAAAAAAATTAAAATATAAAAATATTACTGAATCCATATTTCTTAAAACATTTAATATGGATCCAATACCTTCTGCGTGATATTATAAAGAAATTGGCGGAAAAAGTAGGTCACGCTAGGGTTGCTGTAAGGTATTCAGGGGAGGAAATGCACATACATATAAAAAAAAAAAAATTACAACACATGCTCATCTTCCACCTCTGGTCTCGTTGCAGTGTGCCAACGAGCAAGGCTTGCAGCAGCTTTTTTTATTCTCACTTTTTTTCCACCTTTCCATCGATACCTCGATAATTAGCAGCTCTCTTTTACCGAAGAATTGTGGAACCCGCACAGTCTTAACGTCGTCCAACCCATCTCCATACACAGTGCAGGCATACGAGGAGAAAACCGACAATTTTCATCCGAACTTCCGCACACGCGTCGGGCGAACTAACGAGGCAATATTTAATAAAATTATGGATCGAATGCCTTCTGCGTAATATTATAAATAAATTGCTGGAAAAACGAGGTCAAGCCGGGGTCGCTATAAGGTATTCAGGTGGAAAAATATATATACATATAAAAAAAAGGGGGAAAAAAAATTACAACACATTCCTCTCATCTTCCACCTCTGTTCTCGTTGCAGTGTGCCAACGAGCAAGGGTTACCGCGGCTTTTTTTATATATATATATATATTTTTTTTTTCACGATCCGATCGATACCTCGATAATTAGCAGCGCGCTTTTACCCCAACGCGGTCGCTGGGAACCTTCCCGACTGCCCTCCGTCCTCTGTCCTCCCTCGCGTTCGCTTCATTGTTTCGACCGAGCGGGCCTGCAGAGACGAACGAAAAAAAAAAAAAAAAAATGCAAAAAAAAAGAAAAACCTGATAAAATAAACCGCGATGTCGGATAGAGCGGGTGGAGATCGAGGCCTGCCGGCCAATTGCTCGATATGCGCGTTAACTCGGCGCGGCAACTCGGAAGCCCGGAGAGCCTCTAAATAAAATAACGTTTTCACATAATCGTTTCCCGTTTTCGTTTGTCGGAGCGCGTCGAACGCCGGGTTTACCCCGCGGCGGGCGCGCCGTCGCCCCGGGCCGCGTTCGCCATGAATAAAAGAACCTCCGGTACACTTTTTGATGCCCGCCCATTGTTCGATACACTCTCGCCACGCTCGGCCCTTCAAATTTTTCAGAGTTGCGAATAAATGCATTCTTTTTCTCTCTTTTTCTTTTGGCTCGATTCGCCGGAGAGAACGAAAAATGATTAAAATCGTGGCGCGGCTGGACAAAAGGGAGCCCGCGGTATGCAAATTAATTCGACCGGTGCGTCCACCGCAGGGAAAACGAATTGGAAAGCTTAAGATAAAAAATAACATACAAAAAAAAATAATATGTATATGTATATGTATATGTATATGTATATGTATATGTATATGTATATGTATATGTATATGTATATGTATATGTATATGTATATGTATATGTATATGTATATGTATATGTATATGTATATGTATATGTATATGTATATGTATATGTATATGTATATGTATATGTATATGTATATGTATATGTATATGTATATGTATATGTATATGTATATGTATATGTATATGTATATGTATATGTATATGTATATGTATATGTATATGTATATGTATATGTATATGTATATGTATATGTATATGTATATGTATATGTGAGAAGAGGAGGCGCACGCGTGTAATCCGCTAGAGATTACAGGGTAGAGAAGTTCGAGGCAAATCTCCTCTGCGACGAGCGGTGTAGCGTGGAGTCGACGAGGATTTCGAATTTTCATGCATACAAAAGCTGCGGCCGGGCGGGACGCCGCGAGAGCTCGTCGCAGCGGCGAGGGAGGATGATGAGTTCTCCGCTTGGTCTCTCGAGGGAAGAAAAAAAAGGGAACATTTTTTTTTTTAATTGAGAGTCGAGTTAACGAGTGAGATATGCGAGGGGATGAATGAGTGCCGGTGCAGGCAAAGGGAAACGTCGAGAGCGGTCGGAGATGCGTCGTCGTCGTTCTTCTTCGCCGGCCGGGATGAAAGAAGATTCAACACGGCGAGAGCGAAAATGAAGCGATGCCGAAACCTGAGACTTCGGACGATGGGACGACCGGGGCGGTGACGGCGAGGCCGTGATAATTGAAGAAAAAAAAGGAGTATTCGAATATAAATTCGTGAGTGAATGAGAAGGCAAAAAAAAAATTGGCAGAAAAAAAGAATGGGAGGTAAAAGGTTGGAGCGATGAAAGAGAGGAAGATAAAAATTCAGGCGGGGTCGTCGGGGATATTCGTGTCAGTGTATCAGTGGGCTCTCGTCTCTTTCGCGATAGATAGCACGTTCGTGAACGATGATCGATCGTCCATTGGGAGACGAAGCGAAGTGGCCGAGGGAACGCCTTGAATTTTAGAAGCGAGCCCCGAATCCGTCATGTCGTTCCGTTCGAATCGACGTATTGCGTGATAAATTGGCCGGCGCGTGTAGTCGAAATAAAACTCCATTCGTCAAATAGCCCGTTCGCTCCATTCGGGCGAATGTCGGAATGGTTTTATCTTCGATTCGCGAAAGAACACCCCCGATAGCCATCCATAAATCAGCACCGAGATAAGATCGCGAAGCAAAGATATTTGGTTCGCGATGGTGTTTATTGGAAATTCCACTTTTATATTTTCTTATCTTCTTTTTTTTTTTTTATACGTAGAAGACCATACGAACGGTGCATACAATTTTTCATCACCGAAAATAAAATAAAATAAAATAAAATAAAATAAAATAAAATAAAATAAAATAAAATAAAATAAAATAAAATAAAATAAAATAAAATAAAATAAAATAAAATAAAATATTGTGCCCACAAAATCGGCGGAAACCCCTCTTAAGTTATCGCCATCGAAACCCTCACCATAAAGGTGTCTCCCGCCGATTTTCCAGCTTGGGACCAGGACAGTGCATCCTTAGGTCGGGGTGGTCCGTGCACCGGAGCGATTCTCTCCTGGAGAGTTCACCGGGCAGCGAAGCCTTCTCCGTTCCATTGTATCGGAGAACGCTTCCGGCTTCGCTTCCGGGACCGACGAACCCAGGAATGCCCGCTGGCCTCTCTTCGCCGCCCCCAACGCGCGCCTTCATCCCCGAATCGCCCCCGAGGAATAATCGTTGTCGCTCGACTCTTAACCTCAGGCTCTGCCAGCGATCCGAACGCTCGTACGCTGCCAGAGCTGGTACATCGGTCGGGAGGGCCAGGGCCGGTACCGGCCAGCGTCGGTCGAACGCTGGCCGACGCCGTGCCAGTACTGGCCCGGTATCGCCCTACCGCCAAGCACTGGCGTCTCTCGCCGACGATGCAGCGCCAACTCGGAGCTCGCGGCTCTCCGTGTACTCCGTTTTCACTCCCAGCACTCTCCGTCGAGAAGCCTGCGAGCGCGGCATCGCACGCCGGGGCACCCCGCTGCCACACTGACTCCGATATACCCGGTAGATATCCCTTCGAGATTTAGTGCAGGAGAGAGCCCTCCGTCGGAATGGAGTGCCGCGCGCCGTTTCGAGCCTCCGGCAGGGGTGGGGGGAATACGGCCCAGTACGCCAACAGCCGCGCGGACCGGCTTCGACGAAAATCAGCAACGTGAATCTCGCCTACAACCGATCGAAATGTTTCCACCGTCCTTGGATACGGAATACCAGGCATACACCGGCCGAACGGTGGGAATAAGGAATAAGCCGAGAGAGGCGCGAGTAAGAGCGTGTGCGCTACGTAAACGGGCGCGGTGCGGAATATCCGCCACCGGGTAAACTTGGACTTGCCACCGTCACCCCCCTTCACCCCCTCCACCACCCCTTCACTCCCCCCCCCCCCCCCCTTCGCCACCCCGCCGAGCCACGGCCTTCCCTGGTCGAGACGTTTATGCAGTACGCGCAATCGATGCACCGTCTCCTCCCCACGTGTGTAACACATACACGTATCACATGCGGTGGGAAAAAGAGAACAGGGAGAAAATTTACAAAGATCCTCGGGCCGATATTGCGAGCGGTGGGGAAGGGCGCGCGGTGCGGAGGAGAGAAAACGTGTGGCGCGAGTCCCGATACTAAATAACCGTAACGATCCTGCCCCCTCGGACAGTTTGTACTAATTTATTTAATTGCCATAATCCGGGAAGGTTTTCCCTCCTCGGGCTCTGCGTCTCGGGTAGAAGGCTCTGCGAGATGCTTTGTTTCTTCCATGTATGTGGGATGAGGCGCTTTGTTATGTTGGGACGATAATCCTTCGGAATGCGGGGAGGGATTAAAATTATGAATGTAATTAGACCGAGGCGAGGGTACGCAGCTACCCTTTGAGGATGAATAGTTGCGTTCGGAGCGGTGATGGAATTCGTCTCATGTTTTGGCCACTCCATATAATTCACACAAGAAATTGATCATATGGAATAATTGTTAGATTATTTATAATTAAATTACATTAAATTAATAGTGCGCGAGTAATTATGCAGTCGGGTTTAGATTAACTCTCGACAGTTTTCACTTTACCGGACAAAGCTTCGATTACCTAATTAAATCTGAATTAATTATGTTCTCGTCGGCCACAAAACAAAAAGGAAAAAAATGCCGCGATTTTTAATTTTTTTATTTTTTAGAGTCGCCGAGCGTGAAACAGTGTAAAACCGCGAACTGCCGTTCATACACAAAAATTAATAAAATAAAATAAATACATTATTAATGATAATAATTATAACTAAATGAAACTGAAATTGCTCGAGTAATTCGAGCCAGGATTAGATTGACTCTCAAGACACACAAAAATGCATTAAATAAAATAATAAATAAATGATTAATGATAATAATGATAATTAAATGAAATTTAAATTACTCGAGTAATTTCAGAGTCAGATTTAGATTGACTCTCGACAGTTCTCGGTTTACCATACAATATTAAAATTGCCCAATTAAGTCGGAATTAAGATTGCCGGTGCAATTCTAGAGTCAGGATTACATTGACTCTCGACAGTTTTTCATTTACCGTACAATGTTAAAATTACCCAATTAAATCTGAATTAAAATTATACTCGTGGGCCGCAAAAAAAAAAAAAAAAAAAAAAAAAGAAAGACCGCAAATGTCTATAGTATTTAGAGTCGTCGAGCGCAACACCGCGCAAAACCGCGTTCGCACATAGATACACGGATGCCAACACACGCACCTCTCACAACAGCGGGGTTCGCGCACGGTGATAAATTCGCCGAGATCCGACGATCCGATAATTCGCGAAGCGAATAATCGATCCAAAGGACCGGCGGTGCGGATGCTGCGGCGGCCTGAGCGGCTACCGCTCGCTCGCCGACGAGAGAGAACGGAGTAAGCGGATAATTTCTCGTTAATTACGCGGCGATTAATATTAACGGGTGTTGCGTACGACGGCGCAGCATAGTTCGCGCACGTCGCAGAGGGCCTAAGCACCCGAGCGCGACCTGTGCGAGACCGGAGAAAGAGAGCGGGCGACTCTAGCACCTGATAAAACGTCCTTCTTTTATTTCACCATTTTATTTTATTTATTTATTTACTTACTTTTTTTTTGCAAAATTTTTTTTTCATCACTCGTCTTGTTTTCACTCTCGACAAAACACCGCGGCCTTTCCCACTAAAAACCGTCGCTTCCCCCCTCGTTTCGTTTTCTCAAAGCGTTTCTGCCACCTGCGAGAATCCCCGCATAAATTCTCCACCGTCTTGCTAATAAATCCCCGTGGCGTCTCTCCCTCTTTTTCTCGCGGTGGCTTGTCGGGCGAGCGAGCGAAAGGAAAATGAGACGGAGTGTGTCCGTAGCTGTTTCCTATACACACGCACACACACACACGCGCACACACACGCACACACACACGCACACACGCATATATATATATATATATATATAGGATGCATATATGTGTATAGCGTATACGTGCGGCTCAGGCGAGCGGTTGTAAAACGTCGTCGTTGTCGTCGTCGTCGTTCGTCGTTGGTACCTCGCGCCCGCGAGATCGCCCGGGCCTTGCCCGTGCGGAGAGTTCGAGCGCGCGTGATCTCCTCCGCGACCGGAGAGGGTCCAGCGGAGGCTGCGGCCGAGATGCACCGATGCACTTTTGCTGGTCTCATCTCGCGCGCGACGAGGGATATCCTATAAAACGAGGGAAATAAGCCGATGAGTATACAGCGTTATATAGTAGAGTGATATATATACATATATATGTATATATATGTGTGTGTGTTTGAGCGTATATGCAGTGGAGACTCTTACTTTCGTTACGGTACAAGATCGTTTTTACACCAGGATCTCTTTATAGAGATCTAGAGACGCCGGATTACTAATCGCGATCCGGTATTATTCACACCGTCGTACCGTCCTCGTGACACTATATAAAACGACGATATATGCTATGTATATGTGGATGTGCTGGCGCGAGATGCTGCATAATCCTCGGCGAGATAAGAGTAAATAAATTCGTAAATAAATTTTACACCCCGCGGTAAGAGGAGGCTCGAGAGAGGGAGAGAGATGCGAGGGATAGGGAGAAGAATGACGAAAGATTAACTAGGGAGAGATCCGCGCGGTATGCGGGAGGGCGGGGCAAAATGGACCGGTGTTTTTCGCTGGAATACGAGAGTTTGCATTTTATTTTTGTTTTGTGTACGGCAGAAATATCAAATGGGAAATATGCAAAAAAACGGACCGTTTTGCCCCGCTCTCAGGTACGAGTATCGTCGGGTCTCTTTCTCATCGCGCTTCGGAGCGGTGCAAAGCGGCCCAGCTTCCTCCGCTTGATACGACACTTCGCTTTCCATTTTTTTTGTTCTACAGCGTAAAAATCACGAATGAAAACTTGTAAAAGGTCCGTTTTGCCCCGCTCTAAGTTCCAAGATCGCCGGGTCTCTTTCTCATCGCTTCGGAGCGGTGCACAACGGCCCAGCGCCCTCCCCTTGATACAAGTCTTCGCTTTCCATTCTTTTTTGTTCTACCGCACAAAAATGAAAAATGAAAAATTGTAAAAGGTCCGTTTTGCCCCGCTCAAAGGTCCAAGCATCGCAGAGTCTCTTTCTCATCGCTTCGGAGCGGTGGAAAATGGCCCAGCTTCCTCCGCTTGATACGACACTTCGCTTTCCATTTTTTTTTTTTTGTTCTACCGCACAAAAGTCAAGAACGAAAAATTGTAAAAGGTCCGTTTTGCCCCGCTCAAAGGTCCAAGCATCGCAGGGTCTCTTTCTCATCGCGCTTCGGAGCGGGGAGCTGATACATCGCCGGCTGGAAACGGTGCGCATTATCACTTTTGTTTCCAGACACCCTTTATGCTCTCGCGCTGCTGGCTCGGTTCAAGATCCGAGGAGGGCTCTTTCTCTCCTTCGCTCCCTCGGTTCGTCTCCCTATCCCTCTCTCGGTGGGTTCTCTTTACTGCAACGTCCGCTTTCCGGAGCCCCCGGAGCTTCGCGGTGCGGGCCAGCGAGCCGGGTTGTAACACACCGATGGAGAAGAGCGGGATTCCCTTTCTGAAAGCGAATCCTGGTCGTGATATCTCGCGCCATCATCCGCTCGCGCCCCGGCAACTCCGCCGGAGCCAACTCTCCTTTGCTCTCCGCGGTACAATTTATTTATTTATTTCCCCCCCCCCTCCCCCCCCTTCGACCAAGCTGGATCTTCGTTGGATCTGGCCCGCTCGCTTCCTTCCCTCTCGGGCCTCTTCTAGATTTTCCCGACCATGCCGATCCTCCTTCTCGTCTCCGGTATCGCCGTTTCGAGTACCCGCGGCTGCGAGCCGGCAACCGACTCTTCCTCGTGTCGAATTCTTTCGCGGGCGATGAGAGGAGGAGAAAAAAAAAAAAATTAAAAAATTGAAAGAATAAAAAGAAAGATGTGAAAGCAAGGAAACGAGAGGCGGAGGAAGAAGAGGAGCACCGAGCGCCGCGGTGGCCGTGGCTGTGAGGCATCACGCCGAATGATAAATGCGTTTGGAAGAGGAGCCGCGTAAATCGCCGGGATAAAGCTCCCCCCGGTGCGCCCCTCCGATATCCCGCGTTGCGCCACCCTCGTGTTCCACCGAATCGGCCCTGTTTACCTGTCTCGTTCGCCAATGACGAAATGCATCGGATACGTCCCGTGCGTTTATTTACCATTGCAATGATTGTCGCAGTTATTTGCCATTGCAACGGTTATTGCAGTTATTTACCTTTGCATTAGTTATCGCTGTTATTTACCATTGCAATGATTATAGCAGTTGCTTACCATTCCAATGATTATAGCAGTTATTTACCATTCCAATTATCACAGCAGTTATTTATCATTTCAATGATTATCGCAGTTATTTATCATTCCAATGATTATCGCAGTTATTTGTCATTTCAATGATTATCGCAGTTATTTGTCATTTCAATGATTATCGCAGTTATTTACCATTGCAATGATTATAGTAGTTATTTACCATTGCAATGATTACCGCAGTTATTTACCCATGGCGTCCAGTAAAAAGTCTGTTCTGAATTTGTGGACATTCAAGGAAAATTTCCAGGACATTCCCAGGTTGTGTGGGTACATTTATAAAAAAATAAAAATACGAATACGGGGCCCCTTGATCACGAATATGACGTTCATTTTGCTCGAAATCCAATATTTTAGATTTTAATCCCAAAAATGCAATTTCACATTAGAGCAAACTGTTTTCAGTGCATAAAATCGAAGATACAAATGTCCCACTGTACTTACGCACAAAAAGGCCAGCATATTCATGTTTAGCGCACAAAAATACGTCGGAATACGTCGCAGTTAATTTTATAAACGGAAAAGAACTTTCATACCGACAAAAAATATTTCTAAAAAAAATTCCAAGGCCTTCCCAATAAATTTTTCACGTTTTTCAACGTCCTCGAACGGCACGATAAAACGGTTCTAAAATTTCGCACAAGGCCCTATCTTGTGTATTTTTCCCCGTGAAACATGATGGGCACCCCGGATTTTTCCTAGCTCCGTTGGGAGACGAGATATCGACCTTTGAAAATCACGAAAATCGACATTTTTCCAAAAGTGGCTCAGAAAGTGAAAAATCGTTGTTCAATCGATTTTTTTTTGTTTCTAGGCTACATTCCACGTATTTTTTCCCGCTGATCACGAATATACCAATTATTTTACTCCCAACTCAATTTTTTCCATGTAAATCCCAAAAATACGATTTTTCGTGCCTAAAATCGAGACTTTCAATGTCTCACTGTACTTTAGCCTCAGAAAGGCCAGCGGATTCGTGTTCAGCGGGAAAATAATACGTCGAAATACGTGGCAGTTCATTTTAAAGAAGACAAAAACATTTACTAAACTTAATATACATTTTTAAACAAACTCAAATTTTCGGGGAAATAAAAAATTCAAGGACATTCCAGGACTTTTTCAAGGTCAGGCAAAATTCAAGGACAATCCCAGGACTCCAAGGACTTAAAGGACCGCTGGGCACCATGTTATCATTTCAATAATTATCGCAGTTTTTTACCAATGCGATGATTACCGCAGTTATTTATCATTTCAATGATTATCGCAGTTCTTTACCATTGTAATAATCTTTGTCGTTCCTGCACGAAGTATTCAACTACGTTTCAGTAACATAATTTTTCTTCTCCCGACAGTATCATCGTCAATTCTTTTACCTTCCTTATTAAACGGAACAGAAATGCTACCGGCAACGTTTGCGAACAAAATATGTTTCCTCACATGTGACAAAGAGTTTTTCTTTCGGCCACTGTGAAAAACGTCTCTGGAATCTCGCCGTCTGAAACTGGTACAAAACGCGCGAGAGCTTTCTAAGCGAGACTGATGATAGCCGGAGCGTCTGAATAGCCGGACAGGCTTCCGAAAGGCTTAAAGCTGGGCGGGGGGGGGGGGGGGGGGGGGCAGAGCCGCGGAAGCAGAGGCGTGGGAAGCTCGAGGCCGAAGGGACCGTACGCCTCGTACACAGCGAAACGTGTCTGTGTACTTACTATGTTGCATTATATTGCAGAAATATTTCATCGTCTTACGGTCGAGCAGCGGCGATCTTTCACAGGGTATTTATCGTGATAAGTAACCGCGAGGGAGCGCGGGAGGAGCGTTGGTCATCGAGAATTAGCATTTTCTTTTTTTTTTTTTGCAACGAACCTCCGAGCCCTTCCTTCATCTCCACAATATTTTCTCGTCTTTATCGACCGTCATGATTTAACCGTTCGTATTACGAATATAATAGTTCGTTACCGGTTAGCGCTGCCAGCAACGCCGTAGCTGACCGGCGTATTATTCTCACTCTCGTTCGCGTCCGTGTTCCATGGTACGCCGAGGCAGACACTATTGTACGTATCGGTTATAGTACGTAGTACGATATCGGAGACGGAGAAAGTGCCGCGCCCCCTTAATAACCAGAGGCGATGGCGTCTCGTTCCTCGTGCATTTGCCTCCACGTTAGAATCGTTTAGAGAATTCGTGACGACGAGACACAACTATAGCACTCCGATCGTCGAATGTCATAGGTAAAAACGGAGCTTCGTGAGCGCCCTCTGTGAGTCACGGTTTTGTTCAACCGGTTTCGATATCGAGTTCCCATCGTCGAGCAATAAATTCGGAAGTTGCACGAGACACGTCTTTGGCGGTCCGTTCGCCGATACGAGATTGCGGCAAGGAAAATTTAATTTATGGGACGTTGTGAGATGATTTTTATTTCTGTTTTTTTTTTATTTTTTTTTTTATCGTCAATACGCATGGGAGAAATAATGAGTTACGCCAGATGAGTGGATAGTTAGATAGATTGCGGGGGATTTATTTAATTGGGGAAAGATAAATTCATTAGTTTTGTCGACGAATTGATTTGTTGGGCCGAGACAGGCAGTATGAAATTGTAGTAGGGGGAAGAAAGGGAAAGGCGAGGTGAGGAAGAGAAAAGCCGAGAGATTGAGAGCAATTTAGTAGTTTTGGGAATCTAAAAACAGCGCAGATGTCAAGATAGATTAGGTTAAGGGAAATAAAGCGGAGCGAAAGAGTGCAGGAGTCTAAGGATGAATGTAGCTAGGGAAAAGTAGGGAAAAGCGGGGCAAAATGGCATTGCGGGGCAAAACGGGATAATGAGACGAAACGCAGATTTCCAATAACTTTTGGATGGTGACGATGGCCGTCCGTGGGGCTAAATGGGGTTGAAAATCCGGATGTATCGTTGGGACAAAATGGGGCATCCAAAAATTATTGGAAAATTAACTTTTGACCCCACTGTCCCGTTTTGCCCCGCTGTCCCATTTTACACCGCTCTCCCCTAATGACAAAATCCCGTTCGAGGCCTGATGGCCGAGCAATAAAACCGGTGAACAGATAATAAGGAAAATACAATTTATGAGACAATGGTAGACGATTTTAATTATTTTGAAAAATGATGAGTTGCTCCGGCCAAGTGGACAGTGAGATTGGCCAGGGGATTTATTTAATTGGACAAAAATAAATCGTTTAGTTTTGTCGGCGAATTAATTTTTTGGGCCAACTCACGTGGTATGAGACTGCGTTAATTAAAATACATTTTGAGAAACACTGTGAAACGATTTTTTTTTTTTTTTGTAATTTTGTTTCAATACCGACACGCATGGGTAAGGTAATGAGTTGTTTCAGCTAAGTGGATAATTAGATAGGCTGCAGGCACTTAGTTTTATCGGGTAAAAACACATTGTTTAGCAGACGAATTAATTTGTTGAGCCAACGCATTAATTGATTGGCAATCAACTTGTAATTTTTTTTTGCCCAGCTCATTAATCTCTTGGCCCACAATTTATCGGCTGGAGCGTGTTCAACCACGCTGTTCGTTGGAGCAAATTATTATTTTTCTACCTGCGGTTTGCCGATAAAAAAAATTGCAGAACGAACGAGTGATAAGCCGGGACCTTTCTTTGTGGAGAGAATTTTGTCGAATTCGCGAACCTCCTTTGCTGTGCCAGTTACCAATCGAGAAAATATTTTCTCTAGTTTCTCTTTTTTTCATCCCTCGCTTCCCAATATTTTTTCCGGAGAACGACATTTCCCCAAGGTGTCGGCGAAGCAACGCGATATACCGCTCGAAAACTTCTCTCGATGGTCCGCTAACGTTTCTTCGATCGACTGCACGCCGTAAGGTGGATATCCCCATCGGGAATATCTATCTCTGAGTGGAATATATTTTCCGATATTCTCGCTCATTCACCTACTATACACGGAGACTCGAATTTTTTGTCATTTTGTTTTCATTTTTTTATCATGTTACCACTCACTTCATTTTTACACAAACACTCTTCGAGCTCCCGGTATCGCATTCGCCGGATATATGGAATAATATCTGGCCACAACAGACTATTTTTGACCATTTTTCGCGAAACGTGAAAAAAATAAAAAATATGTATAATATAAAAAGATTTCGCCGCCGCAGCGGCCGCAGCGGTGTTCAAGAATCGAGAAGGCCGGGGCAAAATGAAACTCCTTTATTGAGGTAAAGTGAAACGCACTGGCAGGGGTAAAATGAAACAGGGGGTGAAATATCGTAAGCCCTCAGCCTGAAATATTATAATTCCTTTTAGAGAGGGGGGTGGGGGGAGGGGTTGGTTCGAGGGTGGACTGATGTGTCAGTACAATTTCGTTTATCAATTACTTTACGAAACATTCTATGTCCCATGCAGCCCCTGCCCCTGGTCTTGATTATTCCAAGTCCCTATTTTAAGTAAATTTCGGAGACACTCAAAGGGAGCGCGCGAAGTGCTCGACCCATCAGAAACCCTAGTATATATATATATAACATAATAACAAAATCGTGTTATCGAAAATGGAGAAGGTCCCGCTGTCCTCTACAGCACTTTGCACATCCAGAGCAATACGTGCTACCGAACTCCGCTATATAAATGCCCACCTTGAACCTGCATATCTGCAAATACTCCACATACGCTACAAACCTTTTCTTCCATTTCATTTTTTTTTTTTTTTTTTTTTTTTTTTTTAAAGGTCTTCCTTGCGAATAGTGTTCACTTCGCATAAGTTTGAGAGAAATGAAAGGGAATTGCAAACACTTCTGGATGGTATAAAAATCTGAAAAAAATCAAGCATATTAAAGATGCTGTAAAGATTAATTTTGCATAACAATAGTTCCAAAATGTTATTAACAAATTAATGAAAAATAAAATTATTCGACAAAACTCCCGAAAACCTAACTTTTTTTTTTAATGAAAATGATTCGTTCATTTTTCTGAATACGTATGAATTTTTTCGGATTTTAAAATTCACTTTGAAATTTTTTCTTTTTATATGAGTAAAATGTGTAGAAAGTCTCAAAATTCAAAGTGAATTCAAAAATCTGAAAAAATCCATATGTATTCAATAAAATGAACGAATCATTATCATTTTAAAAAAAAGTTAGGGTGTCGGGAAATTTGTTGAACAATTCTATTTTTCATCAATTTGTTAATAACATGTTGGAATTATTATTATGCAAAACTAACCTTTTCAGCACCTTTAATATGCTTGATTTTTTTCAGATTTTAGTACCATCGAGAAGTGTTTGGAATTCTCTCTCATTTCTCTGAAACTTATGCGAAGTGAACATCATTCGCAAGGACTACCTTAATAAAAAAAAAAGTTCTTTTACACGCAAGTCCCATATTCCTTTTATCTCCCTCTCGGACCTCGGTCGCGAGGTTCGTATTCTCGGGTTCTCTCGGCTCTTCTTCATCGACTCCCCCGCGCCCGACGATATTCCGCCGGTTCTATCTCGGTCCTGGGCGAGCTCCGGCCCTCCGCACAGGCACTGCCTGACCAGCCGGTCCAGCCAAGATGGGGTACAAGGGAGAGACGATGCAGCATCTCGCGAAGGTAGGTACGCGAGGGCTACAAGCGACGCTGGTCCAGAGCCGGGCCGGCAGGACGGCCGAGAGGCAGGAGCAACGGGCGCGACGAACAGGCACGGTGTATTTACGGTTCTCGGCTTACCTATATCCCGAACACTGTTTGCTCACCTCGAGCATCGCTTCTGCATCCCCGCGGAGAGCCGTGCGCAGCATCCGCAACGGCGAACCACCGACAGCCACCGAGAAAATAACCTCCGAGGGGAACCTTCCCGTACCTCTCTGCACACGTACGAGCGCGCGCATACGGCAACACGAGAAGCATCGACACGTAGCGATATATCGGAAGCTACCGAGCTTCGATTGCACGGGAGGAGAACCTAGATTTTTTTTTTAAATCTATGTTCGGTTACATTGCAGGCTGCGCCTCGGCACGAATTTCTGTTCAACCCTTTGAATCGTACAATTTTTTTTTTTAGTCATTTTGACTTGTCAAGAAATTATTATTATTATTATTATTATTTTATTGAAATAGAGGGGGGAGGAAAGTGGGTCGAAAACGACCGAGCATGCTTCGAAGGGTTTTAATGGCCCCTTGATTATCGAAGCTGGAGGAGGTCGGAAGGAGCCGAGGAAACTTTGGTTGCAAAAACTTCTTTTTTTAACGATCACTAACGTCCAGCTTGACTGGGTCAAAACTGCTATCGGATTCGTGCTCAGAGGAGGAAAAAATGAAAATGTATGGTCCGGAATACCTTTTTGAATTTTCATGTAAAGGCCGATAGAAGTGATCGATCGGGCGATCGTGATATAGTTTCCAGGTATCATTCGTAAAAAAAAAAGTGAATTTTATTCATGAGAAGGAAAAAAAATATGTTAACATTTTTTAATGTTAACGACCTCTGGCTTGGACTATAAAAAAAAATGCGGATGGAATTTAATGTATTGGTACTGGAAGTTTTTATGCGTTAACTGGTATATTAAATTTCATGTACAATTGTGATGAAAAATGAACGAACAGTATATTAAAAACTTTCGAAAACACTGGACTTTGAGTAATCCATTTTTATTTTACCATAAAAGTACTTGAATCCAATCATTTACTTAAATTTCACTCTAAAAGCCCATGAATTTTTAATCACAATTATACATTAAATATAACAAATGAATTATGTAAATATAGTCTACACAAAAACTTCCAGTCCGCTGCGTTATATTTGCAAATTTTTTTATCCATGTGACTCGGGCAAAACTATCGGCTTCGCGCTCAGGGCGCATAAAAATGGAAACGTGTCCGGAATATCTTGAATTTTTATCCAAAGACCAATAAAAGTGATCGATCGAGCGATCGTGATATAGTTTCTACAGAAACGTTTCGTAAAAAAAAAAAAAAAAAAAAAAGTTGATGCTGCATTACCGCATCCCCTTTACCTACTGCCGGCTATGATATGCGCATACTATGCGGTACGTCGAGCCGAGGCTACCGCAGGCAAAGTCTCGATGGACTCGATAGCTGCAGCGAACAACTGCAGCTGGTCGGCCCTTCGAGCTACGGGCTCGTGCACGGGCTTCGCAGACACCGGGACACAGATGCGGTTCCGCTCGAGGGAACGAGAGTGCACGAGCCGAGTGTGGGTGGCGTGAATAAGGTGTAGGCAGCCGGAGAGTTTCCTCCTCCTCTTCCTCTTCGGTACACACGGAGGTGACTAAACGTCAGCGGGACTCCTGAAAGTCTAAACTTAGAAGGACTTCGTCTCTATCGTTCCCGATCTCAGCCTCCTGGCATCCCTCTCAGATTGTTCGCCCGGCCTCTCCAAAGCCTCTCCCCTTCCTCCCTACATTCCCGAGCTAATCGCTCCTTCCCTGGCAAGGAGTCCTCCGGATTTCTGGAAACTTGGCATGCGGACGGAGATTAAGGGAGCTGATAAAAAAAATGTATAAAAAAGAGGAAACTGACAGTACTTGATATTCTACTGTCCTCCATTTGTATTCAAGAGTGTTTCCATCGACCTCGGGCGAAAAATAAATTTTGATTCTTAATCTTGGTATTTAAGAAAACTGCCGAAGATCTCTCAAAGAAAAAAATATCCGTTTGACTGATAAAGGGTGATGGTTTCGTGTCAAATTGATGTTCTTAAAGCCGATTGGTTTGCGGACCGAGATTGAGGGTCGAGTTTTGAGACGTTGGTTTGAACTTAAGATCACTTTTAAGATCGAGCCTAAGATCGAATTTTAGCTCGAACTTCATTGCGTGCTTAAGATCGAACTGGAACTACAATCGAATATGAGTTCAGACTTAAGTTCGAACTGACGTTCGATCTTAAATTCAAAATCTCAAGAGTGATTTTAAGATCAAAGTAACGTCTTAAAATCCGACCCCAAGGAAGCAGATAAAAAAAACGTATAAAAAAAGGAAACTTACAGTACTTGATATTCAAAAGCCTTCCATGGATCTCGGGCAAAAAAAGGTTTCATTATTATTCTTGGTATTAAACAAAAAATCGCCTAAAATCTCCCACTCTAAAAAAATCCATTTGACTAACAAAGGCTGATCCTCTCGCGTCACGCGGATGTTTTTACTGCGGTTTTTGAGGCCGGTAGGTTTGCGGACCGAGATAAACCGAGCAGATAAAAAAATACGTATAAAAAAAGGAAACTAACGGCACTTGATATTTCACTCTCCTCTATTTGTATTCAAGAGGGCTTCCATCGACCTCACGCAAAAAATAAAGTTTCCGTGTTTATCTTGGTATTAAAAAAGATCGCCGAAAAATCTCCCAAACTCTAGAAAAAGAAAATCCCTTTGACGGCCAAGAGATTATCAGCTCCCCTCAAAGGGATGTTTTTAACGCAGTTTTTGATACCGTTAGGTTGGTTCAAAAAATGATAATTTTCCCTTTCGTGTTTCTTTTTTTCCCCCAAAAAATCCACGCTACCTCGATATTCCCGGGACGATGATCGGTCCATCAGATGTAAGATAGCGTACAGACTGTCGAGTATCCAGCGCTTTTTCTAGCCCAGAAACGGTAGCAATCATTTTTCAACACTCCGGTGAAGCGTCGCGTGTGTACACAGAGCAGTAAATGGAGGGACGAGGAGGGGTTGAAAATACCCTCGGGAAGGTAGGACAGGGTAGCATGAACGAGAAACGCGACCCACAGAGTCCGAGAGCCATCGCCACAGCGAGAATACGACGGTGGACCGTGTGCTGGTCGGAGACCCGAGGGAATTCCGCTGGATCAAGAGAGAAACCAGAGAGATTCTGCTGCACAGTGCGAGAAGGATCGCTTGTATATAACGAATAAGCCAGCCGGCATGAGCGCCGGCAGCAGCGAGCAAACAGCCGCGCGAGGAAGAGAGATAGAAAAAAAAGAAGTAAGAGAAAAAAAAAAAAAATTGAAGATTTACAGCAGAGGGATGCACGCCTCGGACCCCGTTCCCGAGTTAAATGGTTCCCGTTTAACTATACAAACGCCTATGCACGATATAACCGGGAGGGTCACGAAGGACAGACGAGTGTCGCATCCTGTACATAAATTATATAAAAAGCTCGCGTGTGCTGCGGAAGAGCCCGATAGATGCATAGATGGATGGATAGAAGATCGCCAACGAGCGATGAGATAGTTGCGATATCGCACATCGCACGAAAATCCTCCCACAATATATGTATATGTATATGTATATGTATATGTATATGTATATGTATATGTATATGTATATGTATATGTATATGTATATGTATATGTATATGTATATGTATATGTATATGTATATGTATATGTATATGTATATGTATATGTATATGTATATGTATATGTATATGTATATGTATATGTATATGTATATGTATATGTATATGTATATGTGCGGGCGGTGTTTTGTCGCACACTTATGTTATCACGGCGGTCCCTGCCGTCTATCTGGTGGAATCGAGGTCAAACTGGCTGATACATAAATTGATTCGATTCAATCGACAGCATCAGCCAGTTTAGGATCTCGCTCGGCTGTTCCACGTCCCGTGCAGTGCAGCTTCTGTGCGTGCGCAAGCTGCGATCCGACGGGATGTTCCCGCAGCGTTCACAAAAAAAATGTCCGGTCCAATTTGCCCGCGAGATAACCCCATCTCGCACGCTCGAGAGGGTGAGCGGTAATTGCCGATAGCTCGATTAACCACAACAAGGTATACGTTACATCCCACGGATTGATAAAATCCCGCGAGATTATTTCGAACTACGCTCATTGAATTTTTGTGTGATATAAATACGATTTTGACGAAGCGCGCGAAAAAAAGTAAATGGCTATGGTAAGAGACATGCACAATAAAATGCGTTGCTTACAAGTGCGTAAAGCTCTCTTCACGCGCTCAGTTTTTCATTCGGGTATGAGGAATAAATACTTTTGTGTAGACAACTTCTATGAACAATCATTCTCCGTGATTATTTGGCTTCTTCATAGAGAGAGCTTTATCGGTAATAGAAAATAATTGCGTTTCAAAAATATGGCGGCATGAAAATACAGAAAAATCACTTACTTTGGCAATATTGAATTCAAAGATTCTTTACAAAAATTGTAGTTATTCATTGCTTCGGGGTGACGTCTGACGTATTTTTTCCCACTGATCACGAATCTGAGACTTATCTTACACTCAGCTCAAGATTTGATAAGGAAACTCGCGTCGGAAAGAAAATACTGATTTTCCGTAAAATTGAAGAAAAATAGAAAATCTCGTAAAACTTAAACTGTTCTATCAATCCGTGACAAATCGGATAGGAACCAATCGTCGACAAAGGTCCCTTTGTGTACAACGTTTAAGCCCGATAGCCCAAAAATTGTACGAGCTAGACGTGCGTACAGCTTTTTTTGAGCAAAGTTCAAAATCTCGTAAAATTTTAATGACTGAGAGCATTTTGCTAAAAATGTGACCAACCATTCAGGGTTGAGTTCTCTACCCACCTTACAAATTTCAGCTTGATAGCAAGCAGTTCTCAAGTTCTAAGATTTTCAATTTTTCTCGTCGTATCCAGACATTTTTTCCGAACACGTTTTCATTACAATCTTAAAAAAAAATGTATGTCATGAAAAAAAAAGCTTCCTCTACGAACAGGCAAAAGAAAAAATCCAAGATTCCATTGCCATTAACACTTGTTCGGCCAAGAGTAGTTCGTATCCCTCAGTCGTAACACATACACCGACCGGTGGCCGAGCTGGGGTGGAATTATAGACCGTAGCAGAGAAGCTCAGCAGGGGCGCCCCCGCACTATACGCACGCAGTTTATCCGCATATACCGGAGGCTGGCCGTAGAGCTGGAACTATTTAGCCAGGCTGAAATCCTATCGCATCCACAGTGGGATGCGGAGAAATATTGATAGTTCGTTCTCCTCTCACCGGTACGAACGGTGTCCCTGCGGTGCATGAGCCGAGGGTTTCTCGTCCCATTCGGTTAGACAGAAGAAGGTACGATATCCCGCGGAACGCACGCAGCGTTCGCTAGACGCCACGAGCTATTCGCCGGTGCAAAATCATCAAGTGCACACGAGTCGACCAACGCGCGTCATATATATATATATAAAGCACTCTTGTTTCAGCTGTTGAAGAGAATTAGGTAAATAAAATGTTTTGTTCGTTCGTCGATAGAGATATTTTATAGTTTTTAACCATTGCAAAAATTTGTCGTCTCCCTTTACCAGAAACGACAAATCTTTGGTTTTTTAAATGTAACTTTCGTTACAACAAACATATATTTTCAAATGAAATATTTGGACATTTTTCCGCGGCGGATTTTCACCTTCTACGTTTTTTTTTTTAACTATTAGCTACATTTGTCGAAAACTTAGTTTTTTTTAACCGTCGGTAGCGACATCTTAAAATGATTCCATTTCATAGGGATTTCGCAGAGTTTTTTCTTATTCGTTATACTTTGGAAGTGCGAAGACACTCCAAGGAAATGTCGAATATTTTATTTTGACTTTAAATTTAGATCCGAAGTTTTTGATCTTTCAAATAACCGGTAGCGACCTCCAAAAATGCATTAATTTCGGGGACCCTTTGCACATCGCACTTTTATTTTGTACCTCACGATAATACGGGGCGGCCCCCAGAAAATTAAAAAATGTACAATTTAAGACCCTCCCCCCCCCCCACACACACACACACACACATATATATATATATATATATATATATATATATATATATATATATATATATATATATATATATATATATATATATATATATATATGTATTAGAGTGGTCCTTAAATTGAACATTTTTGAATATATATATATAGTCGACCAACGTGCGTGCACCATAACTATGTGCGTACGAGTTCCAGCCTTCCGATGATGAGTCCTGTGTGGCTGGAAGGGCGTACGTGTATGTCGTACGTGCTCTCGGATGCCCGACAGCTCGCTGGCACTTATGCTACTTAGGTACGTGCAGCGAGGAGCACCGGTGCAGCATCCCGCAGACCGGTGCGTACGAGCGCGAGACGCAACGCCAATTATGCACCGGCAGGCTTTCAGCTCTCCGATAGGCTCCTCTGCCGTTCGCCGCGTTCGTCTTTATGCTCCACTCAGCGGCGTTGAAGCATTGTTTCTCCGATTTCTTTTCCGAACACGACCCCTCCACCCACCCCTGTACGTCAGACGGGCGGTCGATTCGCTCGCAACCCTCCCCGATACGCGCCCCCAGTGGCTGTTGTTTTTTCACGACGAGCTCCCGAGGGTAACGATCACGATGACGCTGAGAGGGATCGACGGATTCGGAGGCTCGGGGGCTCTTGAGGAGCTACTGCAGCTCGCTGGGGTTGCGCTCCCCCCAGGGGGTTCCAGCTTTCGGGAGCTCGAGAGATCCATTCGTTGCGATCTTCCACTACTCAACCAGGCGCGCTGAGATTCCTGTGGGTGGAGGATTTTTTTTTCTTTATTGGTACTTTTTTGGTTATTGAAAATTGTTTTGCTTCATGCAGCAAATTTTCTTGCTGCCCAGACAATGAATTATTAACTTTAGTCTGACATTTCGTTAGATTGGAAAAACGATTTTTATCCGTGCGGAGAGTTGATGATGGTTCCTATAGTTGCCGAAGGGGTTTCAAGTTTTTTGGAGCTTAAGAGATCCATCCATTCGTTGCGATCTTTCAATCTTCAACGAGGCGCGCTGAGATTCCTGTGGGTGGAGGATTTTTTTTTCTTTATTGGTATTTTTTTGATTATTAAAAATTGTTTTGCTTCATGCAGCAAATTTTCTTGCTGCCCAGACAATAAATTATTAACTTTAGTCTAACATTTCGTTAGATTGGAAAAATGATTTTGTGGCTATGGACTTTTTTTTTTTAAATGTGCACTTTTTTACTGAGAATAAAAAATGGTTGGGAATATGTTAAGTAATTTATTTACTTAATACCGGGGCAACAGGCTATTTTGCGTGGAGCGGGACATTTTTGACACTGGTAGTAAATTGTTTGGCTTTGGCAGAACATTTTTCTTGGTGCCCTGACAACAAATTATTAACTTTGGCGAAGCATTTCGTTAGATTGGAAAACCATTTATATCCGTGCGGAGAGTTGATGACGGTTCGGATAGTTGTTGTTTCATGCGGACGACGGGTCGCGCAGCCCCTCCGCCGGTAAAGAAATTGCGTGACATCCGGTGCCCCGACAGCGTTACAGGTGCAGCATGACTGCGTGGAATTCCCGCTCCCGACGGCGTTGCGTGTCGAAGGGCCTCGATTTAATTACCCTTCCCCGGGGCGACGATGCCATCCCCTCGGGTGTTTCAACCCTCCTCCCCACTCCGGCTCGGCTATTACTGCCACTGCTGCACTCGGATGTCGTGACGACTATGCGGTGGAGCTTCCCGATAGTTACCTTACATTCTAGAGTGGCTTGTTGGTATTGCGGAGAAACGCGACGCCAACTTTCGCACACCGAGCCGATACTGCACAACTATCGATCCTGTGTGCATGTGTGTGTGTGTCTGTGAGCGCAGGGGACCTCCGGGTATTACGTGCCTGTGCCTTCGTCGCTATTTAGGGCGCTTTTCAATTAGATCGACTCTACTTTGCAGAGAGACCGTCCTTCCGCGAAATGCCCTTTTCAACCCGACGGAATCGAGTTAGAAACCCCTTAGCCTTTCCTGTCTTGGACAAACTTGGATTCTCTTTGACGTCGGAGGTATGCATCGAATACCGGTTGGTGGGTAATATCGGGTAAAGCGCCGATGTTTGCCAGATGAGGTCCCAAAGTTCTGAACCTGTTCAGGATATTATGGAAAAATGGCCAGTTATCTTTCCCAAATAATTTGTTGGGCGTTCTAGCAAAAGCGTCATAGGGGACCAGTATAGGCACAGCGTCGGCCGGTACCGGTCCTATACCCTTATTCGAACTAGGGTCATATTGGGGCCTCTTTCGGACCCCATCCGATACAGATGCTCAAAAATTGCCACCAGCTGAGTTGTCCGGTACACTGAGAGAAGGTTCTAGTAAAAATGACTATATCGCTTGAGAGATATTACCATAACACATGATAGGAGGGCGCTAGGGCGCCACCTATGGTACGAAGTACCGGATTTACGAAAAATTTTATTAGATATTATGGTAAAAATTCTTGGATAATCTGAGACTGTCTGCCATAGGTGGCGCCCAGGCGCCCACTACTATGTGTTATGGTAATTTTTCTTAGATGATCGGTAATTTTTACTAGAACCTTCGCTCAGTGTATTTCGGTTCTCACACTGGTCCCCGGGGAGGGAAAAGCGCGAAAAGCGCGAGTTTAGTTGTCCGGTACACTGAGAGAAGGTTCTAGTAAAAATGACTATATCGCTTGAGAGATATTACCATAACACATGGTAGTAGGGCGCTAGGGCGCCACCTATGGTACGAAGTACCGGATTTACGAAATTTTTTATTAGATATTATGGTAAAAATTCTTGGATAATCTGAGACTTTCTGCCATTAGGTGGCGCCCTGGCGTCTAAGTATCTGCTGTGGTAATTTTTCTTAGATGATCGGTAATTTTCACCAGATCCTTCTCTCAGTGTATTTCGGTTCTCACACTGGTCCCCGGGGAGGGAAAAGCGCGAACCCGCGAGTGCTCGACGGCGACACCGCGGGCAACCGGTGAAGTCCAGTAACCCGGGGAATTCGCGAAAAACCCACGTCCGCGGCCTCTCGCGAAGCTCCTCAGCCGTCTCGTGTGACTAGCGCACTGCACGGGTCTTTCCCGTTCGAGCAGAGACCTCATCCCCGTTTCGCGCCGAGAGATACCCGAGGCGAATTCCTGCGGGTAAATCACGAGTACTCGTGATTCGCCGAGAATAAAAGCGAAGGAGGCAAAGGAGAGCCGGGGCGAGAGGGTCGAGAGAGAGAGAGACTCTTTTATTCACCTTTATTCACCTTTTGAAAGTCCACCGCCGGAGAGACCGTTGGAGCCCTTCAAGAGCGTTAATTATTAATTATACACCTATAACCGACCACGTCGACACTTTATCGGTCAAAGTGGCTCTGAAAGGGTTGCCCCGAGCTTCATTAACCTTCCGAGGTCTACGGACTCCACTCGACTACCCGCCTGGCTCTCTGAATCTCTCTCTCTCTCTCTTTCTCGCGATTATAATAACTGGAGAAAACATGTCGGCCGTTCCGCATTGTACGATACGCTAATGAGAATTCGCTATGAAGTTGAAGGAAAAAAAAGAGGAAAAAAAAAATATATAGAGTTGTTAAAAATCGAAATATCAAGCTTCCTGCCTTTAGCCCGAGAGACGTATTAACGATCGATGCCTCGACGTCCCGCATAGAAATGATTTACGATAGCTCGATCTCATCGAGAGCTTTTTTTTTTTCGTTCGCACAGTCGAGAGGTCTGTCCGGTATCGGCTCTCCGTCGCGGCTCTTGGCCTGTGCGCGTAAGAGCGGGACAGACAAATCATTTCGATCGCTCATCGGTAGTAAAAATTGCACGGGCATGGATATCACTTCCCTGTACGATGTTCGATCGAACCAGTTACATCGAACGAGAAGCCATTCGAATGCCTTGCGGAGCTAGCGCGGACCTTTCGTTATCGGTCACGGCTCAGACCGGGAATAGCAATTAGTCACGAATGGATTTCGCCCTCCGAATGAAATTACTGGTCACTGGACGGACGCTTCTCTCGCGCTTTCCGCACACCATTCGACTCAACGAGCTTGAAAAAAAAAAAAAAACATTTTTCAATAACTTCGAACAAATGTTTTGCATTCATAATAATTCTCAAAAAATAAGAATCTAATGATTATTAACCCTTCAAGTACGTCTCTTCTTTTATGCACAAAAACGATACGGATCTTCGTAAATTGTTCTCTGCGATATGAAAAAACAACCAACACTCCAAGGTACGTCTGTGAATTTTTTCAGATTTTTTTAAACGTACTAACTTGTTATTCGAATAGTCCGAAGGTTGCGTCTTGACAAATTCTGCCTCCTCGCTGAGAAAGAATTCGGAACGTGAACGATCAATAATCATAAATTATTGGTAACAATAATAACAAATTAATAATAATAATGATTTATTAATAGTAATAATAAATTATGAATAATAATAACAAATTACTAAAATTAATTATGAACGCAATTAATTCTGCTGAATGAGCAACGGCGCGAAGAATTGTGCGGCCTTGTTGATTCGTTCTTTCCCGGTATGATCGAGGATAGCGAGAAAATTGAAATCTCGACGATGGGCGATTATTCACGAGAACGATAAATATAGAAATAAAGGTGAGCGGTCGGCAGGGGGGGGGGGGAGGGGAGGGGGTTAACGCTAGAGGTTTGCCTCGTGCCGGCTGCACCAAGGAGTTACCGCCAAAGATAAAGCGTATAAATATGCTAATGGCACTTTGCAGAGCAGACCACCACCGGAACCCACCGACACTCCTCTCGCTCCCTCCTCCCTCGCAACGCATCTTCTCGCGTCCTTTTTTGCCCACCCCCCTTCTTTGCGCCTTTCCCTCTGTTATTTGAAACGCGAGTAAAACGAGAGCTAGTCAAGCTCTGCTTCGAGCGGGCGGGGGTGCGACGTGTCGAGAAATAATTTAGCGACCTCTCAGCGCGCCGCTGCTTCTGTGCCACGCTCTTCTTCGGCGTATTACACAATACATACATATATATATATATATATATATATATATATATATATATATATATATATATATATATATATATATGTTGTCTATGTCGCGAGAAAAATTGCAATTTTGTTGCAAAGTGTGCACAGTTCGGCGAGATTTTTCCGGAAACGAGGAAAAATGTTGAGGAGAAGGTTTTATCGACTCGAGGGCGAAACTATTCCGCATCCCTCTTAGCGGCCCGCCGCCCGCGCGCCGTCCCGCGAGTGCCATATAAATACATATTTCCTTTACGTTTTACGTCCCGATAAGCCGCGATCGTGGTTGATCCTCAAACCCGCACACGTATATATAAAAATCAGTGGCTAGGGAAGATGTATGAGAGAGAGACCGACGGTGTAGTAGCGGATGGGAAAAGTGCACGATAAATCTTATCAGGCTGAAACGTCCTTACTCGTGTCTTACATGGTAGAATGGAAAGGGAACCGAGGGCGGGAAGAAGAAGAAAAAGAAGTCGTCGCTGGAAATGGAAGTAATACGATAGACGGCCGGCGGGTCGGCGAGGGGGGGGGGGGGGGGAGGGGAGGTCAAAACGAAGTGGAGATAGGAAAGGGTTGTCGACGTTCCCGGGGCCAAGGGTTGTGACGGGGGTCGAAGAAACTTCGTGGCTCGCCTCGAGCACATTCGTTCCCGAACACCCACACACACACACACACATACACACACATATATATATTAAAAATATATAAACCTTATGAACCTTATAAATATATAAACTTAAATCTGATAAAGTTGTGAAAAATCTTGGTTTCTTTACACTTCAAAAAGAAATAAAATCTCTTCGGAAAAATCAGAAAAAGTTGTCAGAAATGCAGTGTTGCATATAAAAATGGTGAAGCGATAACCTACAATGTACCGTTTTTTTTTCGAAAAAAATTAGAATAAAATAGAATGTGGCGCCAACCTAGACCGGCCAATAAGTTCATGTTTTTTAATCATAAATAATTATAAACAATTTTAAAAAATCTCATAAACAATCTGAGTGTCTTTGAGAGTCAGTTTAGCCATACAAAAAATCGCGGGCCCAATCCAAGATATGAAGGAATGTCAGACCCAGAACGAAACGGTGGAGAATGCCCCATACACATACATTAATTTCCCAATAGGGTAAAAGTGGTGAATATGGCCCAACTCGATTAACACGTAAATCAATGATATATGCACCGGGCCATATTCCCCACCTTACCCTATATCCGACAACATCTATGCCACAGTCGCACATAAGCAAAACCAGAGTTACCCCCGCAATAAAACCAACATCACCATAACATTTTATGCCGAACCCCGCCGCGACGTCAACTCCACACATAACTCGATGAAGAAGAAAGCGGAAAATGAAAAATTGTGGCGATCAATAAGTCAATGTTTCAAAATCATAATCATAAATAATTGTAGCCAATTTAATAAAATCTAATAAAAATATCTGAGTTCTTTTGATATATGCATATAAAAAACCGCGGGTGGGTAGCGAATGCCCCATACACAGTTACATACATAAACGTACATACATATATATACATATACATACAACACCACATATATCCGACAACACGTATGCCACAGTCGCACATAAGCAAAACCGGAGTCACCTCCGCAACAAAACCAACATCACCATAACATTTTATGCCGAACCCCGCGGCAACGTCAACTCCACACATAACTCGATGAAGAAGAAGAAGGAAGCAGAAAATGAAAAAAAAGAAAGAAGAGAGCAGAATCGTCAGGCAGTTCTTAGGCTTCGCCGTCGAGAGGGGTTTCGGGGGTGGCGATAGGGGTTGCGACGTTGAGCGCTGGAGGGGCGGAGGGGCGGAGGGGGGGGGGGGGGGTGGGGGTTGAAAAACCCCCCGCACGAAGGCGAACAGCGAAGAGCCGGAGAGACGGCGAGGAAGGGAAGCAGCTAGCGGGAACAGGGGATGGCTTGTTCTCCCGGTCGATCTCTCGTCGTTGCCAGGCGACCGGGGGTTGATCCACGCCTCCCTCAGCCCCCCGCTCGGGCAACCCTGCGCCTACAGCCGGCTCTCGTGGCGCCACCTGCCACCCCTACAGTAGCGAGATGCTCCCCGCGAGCGACTGATCGAGGCCCGGCCCGTGCTGGCCTGCCCGCGCCTCGTCGTCGTCCACCGGTGTGTGTGTGTGTTTCAGTGTCCCTTTTTTTTCTCCATCATCGTCTCTTGCAACATTAATTTCCAGTCATCCCTCAATCGCCCTCTCGGCAAAATCGGTGCCGATCGCGCGGTTACAAACTTCCCCGGTCGTCGCGTATCTCGAGCCGATCGTCGAGCGTCTCTCCAGCATCCAATTAACGCGGAAACGTCTCGTCGCCGAGGAAAATAACACAGACCAAGGCGCATAAACAACCCGCCTTCGAACCCCTCCGATAACGGTACATCGATATTTTTTGAAGTTATTTTTTCATTAAATCTTTGGATCTCGTCGAGACATTTTTTTGGTATTTTTTTTGGTACATCGCGATCCTGGTGAAATTCGTCGATCGACCGATGCACCGGATTTCGCACCGCACCCCGGCGCAGAGGGTGCGTTGCTCCCGGAACTGTTGATCTTTGGTTGGGCTGCTTGTTGACACTGATAGACCATTTAACCGGGCACCGGTTTAGCGGGTTGGACAACGGAAACTCTCACGGTAGAAACAAAAGTGATGATACATGGAAATTTGTGCGACGAGTTACCGTGCAGAATCAACACCCGATTCGACCGCCGTATCGGATCGCGTAACGCGCCTCTTTCGCTCGGCATTCTCGCGTTACGATCGCGATAAACGCTCGGGGTTGCCGCTCGGAAAAGGGCAGGGTGCGTTGCTCTCTTTGGCAACCGCCGAGATAGAGAGAGAAATTTATCCCGGCGCGCGCTCTCGTTTCACAGTTGCATTCACCCACCGACCGAACCTCCATTCGGGTGCTTACGACCCCTCCTTTTACCCGGCACGATCAACGAGCGCGATGAAACTCTCCGATTGCGCTCGAACTGCATAGACGATCCTTAAATACATTTTTTAGAATAGTGAAAAAGGTAACCGATCGAAGAGATTTATTTTCCGACGCGATCCTCGCGAAACTCTTCGATTGCGCTCGAGCTGCATAGACGAACCTTAAACAAATTTTTTGAAATACTAAAATAAGGTAACCGATCGAACAAATTTATTTTCCGACGCGATCCTCGCGAAACTCTCCGATTGCGCTCGAGCTGCATAGACAAACCTTAAACAAATTTCTTGAAATACTAAAATAAGGTAACCGATCGAACAAATTTATTTTCCGACGCGATCCTCGCGAAACTCTCCGATTGCGCCCGAACTGCATAGAGGAATCTTAAACAAATTTTTTAGAATACTAATATAAGGTAACCGATCGAACGAATTTGGCCTCCGGCGCGATTCTCGTGCTAGTCTCCGATAGTCCTCGAACTCCATACACGATCCGTATTTTTTTTTTTTTTAATACAAAAAAATATATCCGATTGCGGTCGCCCGGCGCGATATCGTGAAACGCTCCGATAGTCTTCGAACTGCATACACGATCCCTAAATACATTTTTTTTTTAACTCCATAAAAGCAACTTAAAACACAAATTTGTCTTGCAGCGCGATATCGTGAAACGCCTCGACAGTCCTCGAACTGCATACACGATCCTTAAATACATTTTTTTTTTAAACGCTACAAAAGCAACTTAAAACGCAAACTTATCTTCCAGCACGATACTCGTGAAACTCTCCGATAGTGCTCAACCTCTACGTTCCTAAATAGAAAGATTAAAAAAACAATAAAAACGATAACCGATCGACCAGATTTAGATACCTAATTTATCGACGTTTCGCCAACTTTTTACGTATGCGCGCCGATGTGTGTAAAAATTCAGTGGAAAAGCGCAAGCGCGTTGCACTCGCGTGCATTCGCCTCTGCCGTACACACGAGCGATTGTCTCGAGTGTGCGGCACTTCCGGTGCTGGTCGTTGGAAAAACGAGATCTCGCAGCGCGAACGCGGTAATTCTTCTGTCGGGACGACGGTGATCTTTGCTGAAAGCTTCGCTCTCGCCGGGTGAGCGGAGGGAGCGAGTGGGGCGTAAGCAAAGTGGAAAATTCGTATACATATATATATCGTATCTGCACCCCTGCCCGCCCACCCTGGCAGGAGACAGAGGTCAGTCGTTGACACGACAGCGCGTACCAGAGGTATTTGGCCCCCTGGAAGGGCCGCCGGACGGTCGGGGTCGTTCATCCAAACCCGCGCGCGCTTATTGGCCGAGCGAAAGGGTTGAAACCCACCCCTCGCCCTCTCCAACCCCCTCCGAACTCGATCACCTAATTAGAGAAGCAAGTTGCCTACCTCGGTGCGGTTAGCACTATTGACCCTTTGAGACACCCGATTCTCCATCCCTTTGACCCATCGTGGATGTTCGGGAGAAAAAAAAAAAACAAAGCTTCCTCTAGGAGGAAGCGAAAAATAAATGTACAAGAAATTTTAAAAATTCGGCGCACCGCTTCCAATTTACACAACCAGAATAATAATTTATTCGACGGTCGAAACCGCAAGTAAACACTTATGTGGATTAAATAAACGTTTATTGGATTTGAATAAATGGTTATTTGAGTTAAATAAATATTTATTTGCGGGTGCCCATCAAATGTAATGAAGAATTTTTTTTTTATTTTCAATCCTTGTTGAAAATCAAACCACCTTATACATTATATTTGCAACCACCTTATACATTATATTTGCAACCACCTTATACATTATATTTGAACATACGAGGTATGTTATGTATGCAATACAAAATTATAGGGATTTTGCTTCCTCATAGAGGAAGCTTTGTTTGATTGTGTTTTGGTTCAGCGAGGACACGACGGCGGCGGCGCGTTCGGCACGGGCCGCCCAAACCTCGCCCTCCATTCTCCCCTTTCATCCCCCTCCGAGCTCGATCGCCTGATTAGAGAAGCAAGTTGCCCACCTCGGTGCACCATTCACTCTTTGAGACACCCAATTCTCCATCCCTTCGACCCATGGTGGATATTGACGAGAAAAAAAAACAAAGCTTCTCTACGAGGAGAACAGAAAATAAAAACTGAAAATTCGGTACACCCCTTTCAGCGATGTAACCAATTTACAGTCTGAAATTAAAGTCTACATCGTTGACTTCTCGAGGGGGAGAGATTAATCTTGAGAATGAAGAATTTTCTACATTCTCCACCCTTGTCCTATAACCACACTGTAAAAATAAAGTGTACATTTAATGTACTGAAAATTAAAATTTGCTTACATTCCTTACATTCATTGAACATTAATGCACTTTTATTGTAAAATAAAAATACGAAATATTAAAATTACAAATCTTTTGCGTAAAATTTACAAAAATGTCCCTTAAAAATACAAATTCGACTGTAAAATACAAATTTTACTGCAAAATTGTAACGCACATATGTTTGAAATTTCAGAAACAGTTTATGTATAAAAAGCTTCCAACACTGTTCATTAATTTTCAAACTAATTTTTTTTTACAGTGCACCTTACACTGTCGTTGGTCCCTGCCAAACTGCATATGTCGATAACACATATGGTATGCTGTGTACGCTATAAATCTTATTCCAATTTTTTTTATTTTTATTTTTGGTCCAGCGACACGACGGCCGCGGCGCGTTCGGCGCAACCGCCCAAACCTCGCCCTCCGAAAACCCACCCCTCGCCCTGCACTATCCCTTTTCATCCCCCTCCGAGCAGGATCGCCTAATTAGCGAAGCAAGTTGCCCACCTCGGTGCGGTCAACACCATTCACCCTTTGAGGCGCCCGATTCTGCATCCCTTTGACTCATCGTCGTCGTTCGCGAGAAAAAAAACAAATGAAAAAAAAAAAAAAAAAAAAACCTAAAAACACGGTACACACCCCGTCCAACGACGCACCCAATTTACAGTCAGGAAATTAAAATCTACATCGCAGACTTCTCGAGGGGGAAGAGATATCCCTTCTCCTCGTAAATCTTGAGAACGAAGAATTTTTTTAATTCCCCACCCTTGTCCCGTAACCACCTCGCGCTCCCGTCCTCCCCTCCCAGACTACACACACGCAAACACACGAGCTATGCCCTACATGCCACACAATCTTATTCGAAAAGAATTTTTATTTTTATTTCGTCCAGCGAGGACGCGACGGCGGCGCGTTTGGTACGAGAATAGTCCTCTCGCCGCAAAAGAATGAGGGGGATGGTCGGATACGTGTCTATATATATATAATGTGTGAGCAAGGATGAAGCGGGGTAAAAAGTCAGCGAGAAGCTGGCAATAATATTCTTTACTGTTATTTTCCACCGGCCGCCGCTGGTTAACCCTCGCGCATGCGTCCTTGATTTTAATTACATTCGAATCACCGGTGCGCGCACACAGTGTTCTTCTCGCTGCGAGACCAGCGGTTTTATATACACTGTCCGGCTTCGGTTTTCGTCTCGGAGCTGCGAGGCTGCGCTCCGAGAGCGAGCGAGAGCCAACCCCGAGCTCTCACCGTGCGATCCCAGAGCGAAGAAGCACGTTATACTGCCGCGCCCGTAAAAGACGACGCCCACGCCGTAGTCTCGGTGCGTATATGACCGGGACCGCGTGTGTATGCTCCGATGGGTTTGTTCCTTCGTTCGAAAGATGGTTTAAAAAAAAAAAAGACAAAAAATAAATAAATGTGCTTGCACCGAAGAGAGGCTTCTTCGACGAGTGCAGCCGCGAATAAGGGCCGCATAAAGACGGGAGGGCCGTAAAACTATGATTTAGTGCTTGTCACTGATGCATCCCCGTACATCGCTCCTCTCTCGACCCTCGGCTTCAGAATTTTACTTCTTTCTTCGCTCCTCGCATCTCTCTGCGCCCCGATGAAACAGTCCTGCGACTCGAGGTCCGGATTTTATCCTCGCAGCTCTTCCTTTCGTCATCGTATTGTGTTGAACATTTTTTTTTGGGAACCGCGGGCGAGGTTTTTGGTTTTAGGGTCGAAGGTGCCGAGTGGTCTACAGGTCGCCGAAGACAGTAGCAGATTCTTTTTTATCGGGGGTTTTTTATTTTTTTATTTTTTTTTCAGAGTTTGTGGTTTAAGGTTTAAGGCCGAACGTATTTTTCTAACTGGGCGTATCGGACATTATTTTTGGTGCATTTAGGTGTGAAAAGTGAGGTATTAAGTTTTTTCGAAAATAGTCATTTCGCAGATATTTTGAGTCGGAAGAGTATCAACTGTTTCAGAAATAGTACTTTTTCGTACAAGTATCGTATAGTACTTTTTGTATAAAATTTTTTTTAAACTCCCACTTTTTGTGCCCGCAGCGTGGTGAAAAAATACTTACGAGTGTTAAAAAGTGTGCGAAAATAGTACATTTCGATACGAGTGCGAAAAAACTTGTTCTGACGAGTGTTACTTTGCAGCACGAGCCGAAGGCTAGTGTTGCAATCACACGAGTTCAGAAAACGTTTTTCACACGAGTATCCGATAAAATTTTATTTCACAAGGTGTGAAACTGGAGGTTTTCGCACGCGAAGCGTGCGAAAAAACCGCCATTTTCTCACCGAGTGAAATAAAGTAACTTGAGTAATCTGTGCATGCGCAGTACCGTTCTCGCACGCCTTACTACAAAGCGCCACCTTCGCCACGCGTTGCAGATGCGAAAAGTGGAACTTTTTGCGCACATGTTACAAAAAATAATTTTTCGTTTTTCGACGGGTCCGAGCCGAAGAGGTTTCGCCTCGAAAGGTCAAAAACGAATCCATGGAACTGATCCTTGAAGAAACGAAAATAATAAAATATAAAAAACATGTAACAATCCAATTTGATTCGCGACCTCGGGACTCGGTGATGGAATTCTCTTCTTCATCCACACAACTTTTACACTGTATTCACCGTCTTCCTTTTACTCTTTTCAATCTTTATATTTATTCATCTCCCCATCGCAGTAGCCGCCGCGACCACCACGCATTGACCTCGGCTCCCTTGAATCTCTCCCATACCATCCATTTCATACACACACACACGCGCACGCACGCACGCACACACACACATACACTCACACACATATATATATACATATATATGTATGTATGTATGTATGTATGTATGTATGTATGTATGTATGTATGTATGTATGTATGTATAAAACTATATTTTGCGCAACAGAATACGATATACAACAGCTATATGAGGGTACATGCACTGTACACACAATGATGCGGTCAGTAGGTTATTCGCGAAGTTTAACTCGCAACAATCCAGTTGCACACGAGCAGGGCAGCAGATTCTGTCTGGGCCCCTTTCCGACCGACCGACCGTCCGTCTGTGTTTAATGGCGTCTGCGGTTTCCCATCAAACTTCACCTCTCGCGCACCACGCAAGCCGACATCTCGCACGCGGTCAAGCCGGAGCCCGACGATTCCCCGAGAGGCAGTGGCTGCTCGACTGCTCACTTTTCGCCACATCGGGAACAACCCGAAGTGGTGCTCGAGCTTTTACATTACTCCTGCAGTACTCCCCCCCCCCCCCCCCCTGCCCCCCGATGCGGTTCACCGCTCGAACTATCTCGAATAACAAATAACCAATGGCCACAAATCGCTCAGATAACAGAGTATTGGATTGATTGATGAATGAAAAAAAAAAAGATGGGTGGTTCGTCGATAAAGTTTATTTTTCGAATGGCACTCCGATAGCCACTCTGTGCGTAGACGGTAAAAAAAAGGTACATTCAACATTTATTTTCCATAAAATTGTACGACTCTAAATTTTCAAACTTTAGATTTTTTTTCTAATTAAAAGTACGTCGAGTTGAAAAAAAGGAAGAAGTGTGAAATAAAAAATCTGTGCGTAGACGGTAAAAAAGGGTTTTTACATTTAACATTTTTTTGTCGCAAACTTTCATAACTCAGTTTGCAAATTTTACTATTTTTTTTTAGTTAAAAATACTTTTAACTAAAAAAAAATAGTAACATACGTACACGTACGACGTGCACGTAATACGTACACGTAATACGTACACGTACTACGTACACGTAATGCGTACACGTACTACGTACGTAATACGTAGTAGTAGTTACCTACGTAATGTTGATTTTTTTTTTGTGAAATAAACGAGGAAAGAAATGGATCTTTGTGGACAATAAAAATCTATTGAACGAGCGATTTTTTTATTTTCGATTGCGTACCAGCAGCGTGCTGCGCGTGCTGCGAAACGGAAAAGCTTTATTGTCGTCGTGACAATGGGCCGGAGGGATACACGAGATTGCTCCCGGTTTCCCCTTGATATGAAAAATCGTGTAACGAGGATAGAAACGATTACGAGACGATGCGAGCGGAAGTATTCAGGGACGAGCTGTGTATCGGCCTCGGCCCGGATAGCGAACGCGACACGCTAGTGTCCCTTCGTGTGATGAATATTCAAAATTGAACGATGAGTTACAATCGTCTCATTGTTGCTACGGTTTTTACAAGTCAGCTTCGAGGTATATTTACAAACTGTTACGAGCCGCAAATCAGAACGCCCGTTCTCACGCGATCGGTTTGCACGCATTGTAATTAATATTTCTCACTGTGATTCGCCGTGTTACAGAAATCCAAATATCGTACACAATCGCCGGATAGAATACTCTCGGTAGCCCGTCGTTTTTCGACCGGTTACGTCAAATTTACTCACCTACTCAACCTCTAAGTACACTGAGGGTCGAATTTTAAGACATTAGTTTGAACTTGAGATCGCTTTTGCGATCGAAGTTAAGATCGAAGTTTGGACCGAACTTCATTGCGTTCTTAAGTCTGATCTTCAGTTTGATCTTAAGCTCGGACTTAATTTCAATCTCAAGTTCAAATTTAAGTTTTATCTCAAGTTCGAACTTAGGTTTGATCTCAAGTTTGATCTTAAGTTCGAAATTAATTTCGAAATTAAGTTCGAAATTAAGTTCGAAATTAAGTTCGAAATCAAGTTCGAAATCAAGTTCGAAATTAAGTTCGAAATTAAGTTTGATCTTAAGTTCGAAATTAAGTTTGATCTTAAGTTCGAAATTAAGTTTGATCTTAAGTTCGATCTCAAGATCAAACTAATGTCTTAAAATTCGACCAGGAGAGAAGAGTCTAGTAAATATGGCTTCACTATATCGACTGCATAGACTATATCGCTTAAGAGGTATTACCATGGCACGCAGTGGTAGACTGGGGTGCAAAAATTTTTTGAAAATTTAGCACTCATTTGACTAGTGTGTCACGCAGCTGCCTTCATATTTACCACTGTCATTCGCCGTATTATAGAAGTCCAAATACTGTACACCATCGCCGGGAACGATACTCTCCGTATCCCGTTGTTTTTCGACCGTGTACGTTTAATTTACTCACCTACTCCACCCGAGTGAAAGTTTGCCGGCTCCGATCGTCACACAACAGCATCCCGGTCCGCCCTCGTGTCTTCGTCCTCGTACTCTCTTCGGCCCCGACGAGTAAGTTATTATTCAGCGAGTTTCACACCGACAGGTCGGCACTCTCCGCCGAAGGGGGGCCGAAGAGACTTATTTTCAGGCGTTTCGTATTACGCCCCGGTTTGTACCTCTACAGACACCCAAGAAAATGTCAACGGAAATACGCGAATCGTGCCCTATGTGACCGTCACTTCTAAATATTAAAAAAAATGCTCACTTCTGGTGTAAAGTACATGCATCTTGCGGAACATCGCGCCTTGACTAACACATTTTCATCCCCCCCCCCCCCCCCCCCCCGGATATTTCAACGAAAATACGCGACGGTCCTAGCCGACCGTCGCCCCTCCTAGATGAAAAAAACAATAATAATAATGTGATAAAAATGTCTCATTTCCGATGTAAAGTACGCGCATCTTGCAGGACATCGCTTTACTTACACATTTTAATCTCCCCCCTCAAGGAAATTTCAACGGAAATACCTGCCGGTCCTAACTGACCGTCACTCTTCCTAGATATAAAAAAAAAAAAATAAGAATAAGTGATACAAATTTTCCTCACTTCAAGTGTGAGTGAAGTGAGGAATTTCCTATCGCCACATTTCCTATCGGCGCTTTCCTGTCGCCACATTTTGTCCCAGGTCATCGTCACTCACAGTAGATATTTAAAAAAAAACCAATAATAATAAGTGTTAAAATTTTTTTCTCACTTCCGGTTTAACGTACACGCATCACGCGGAACATCGCCCCTTCCCTTACACATTTTTTATCTCCCCAAGTTCCCTATCACCTAGGGTACGCGCACCGTCCAAGAGAGCAGACTCGCAAAACGAAGCATAAAATGATAAAGACGCGATCATGAAGAAACACGTCTCGGCTCTTGTACCCGGCTCTTCGACTTAAGTGGCCTCGACGTGGCGCGATCATTGCATCGATTATTATTCCAGTGCTCGGCCGGGCTCGGCGATAGGTTTTGCGTCGGTATGGAACGAGCTTTGAATTATCTAACGACCTTTCCACGATGCATCATCACCGGGGAATATGAATCCCTCTCCCCCTTAAATAATTCGTACGGGAACGGAAGATGCAACGAAAATTGCACGGTACTTCGCGAATCCGAGCGCATGATACGAATAATAACGGAATGAGACTCCTCTTTCTCTACGGGAGCGCGAAACAACCGTACTTCCCCATCAACTTCACATTTTTTTTTTCTACCCTTACGTACCATTCTCAAGCACACCCCCCCTCCCCTTCGCCCCCTCCCTTTTCAACGAAGTACTCACTGCACAAATACTCGTACTACACAGTACTCTCTCGGCTCTATGGAAACTTTTTCTTTGTTAACGCCAGCGCTCTTTTCGAGACGAAACTATAGCCTGAAGCCCTTACTCTTCATGGTTTTTTTAATTTTTTTATTTTGTTCTTTCTTCTTTTTTTTTTTTTCTCTTACACGTCATTCCATCTTCCTAAGTAGTCCGAACTCACGAATGCTGAAAGATCGACGTTTCCTGCAAATTCTTTTTCGAACGAAGGAAAACCGTAGAGTTGAAAAAAAAAATTCGATTATATGTAAACATAATATATATACAAGTAATCGAATTTTCTAAAACTATTCGTCGTTTTTAAAATGTTCTATCTTTTTTTACACGCTCGTTCGTCATTCCATCTTTCTAAGTGGTCCGAATTGGCGAAAGCTGTAAAATCGACGTGTCCTGCAAATTGTTTTTCGAACGAACGAAAACCATAGAATGGAAAAAAAGTTCGATTATGTATGTACGTAATAATACATATATAGAATCGATTTTTTTATGTACAACGTATATGTAATAATACACCCAGAAAAATAATTTATTTGTCGGCCACCGTTTATTTTACTTAAACCAAATAAACGATGTCCATCAAATAATTTTTTTTTCTGAGTATATACAATTAATATTACCTTCGTTAGAAACGCTGTGATGGATGGAACTTGTGGGCGTAAATAACAATTATATAACAATAATTATATTATATCAATAATAATAATAATAAAATGTTAATGTGTGTAATATAATATAAATTACCATATTTAGTTAATATATATCGAAGACGTGTTTCTTCTCGGCTCTCATCGACGCGATTATCGTTAGTTTATTAAAAAAATTGTATTTCTTCCCTTGTCTCGTTTAGCGAAGCGTGGGAAAAAAAGAACGACGTGGCCCGAGGTAATGAGATAAGCAGAAGAAGTTGATAGGCGGAAGAAGTGGTAGCCGAGCCGAGGAGTACAAACTCGGACGTGTATGGAGAGAAAAATAAGAAAAAGAAAGAAAAAAACTGGAAAATGTTGAAGTAGATTCCAAGGACGATCAACCGTAGCGGCGTAACCGGGCGAGGCTTTCGTCGATAATAAAAAAGTTTACGGGTCGTCGTAAAAATTGCGATTCGAGAGTCGCTTTATATTTACGCAACGGTAACATTCGCGCTCCCCCGAGTCCATGAATCAACGTGCGTTTTTCACGCGAACGGCACTACCGTTACCGTTTATGCACATATCCGATAAAAAGGCAAACGGTGATTTGATAGATTTTAGCTTTCATCCTCCATTTAACAATTCTCAAAGGATTTATCATTTTTTTAAATAAATAAATTTAAAAAAAATGTAATACTTTCTAGATGTTATAAAAGACCTACAGTGTTTCGATAGATGGTAGCTTTCATCCATCATTCAATAATTCTCAAATGATTTTTAACATAAAACAAAAATTAGAAATAAAAATGTATACTTTTCGGAGCAGCGAGTGTATTAATTGTCTCTTCTTCGATTATTTTCCAGATATCATAAAAGGCGTACAATGAATCAATAAACAGTAGCTTTGATCGCTCATTTAATAATTGTCAAATGATTTTTCACATTACAAAAATAAATAAATAAAAAAATGTGTACGTTTCGGAGCAACGAGTGTATTAATTTGGAGTTCGGCTCTTCTTCGATTGTTTTCCAGATGTGATAAAAGGCGTACGGCGATACGATAGACAGCCCCCGAGGTTCTCGCGATGGAGGCGGGACCAAAGCAGGGCGCGTGTCCAGCTGTTGGCGGAGCTGCCGGAAGCGTGAGCATTGCCGGTGGTCAAGCTCATGTTCAACAGCAGCAGGGCCAGGAGCCGGCGACCGGTGAGTCGGGACCCGCCGAGGAGGGTTTCCTGCTCGCGAGGGTCCACGTGCCCGAGCTCTACGTCAGCAAGTGTCTTCAATTCCCGAAGGATCAGCTCGTGTGGGACGTTAAACAGCAATGTCTCGCATCCCTGCCGAAGGTAAGATCAACCTGCCTCTATAACTATATCACTAGTCGAATTTTTTTGTCACTATACCGCAAAGTTAGACAAGACAATTGAATTCTTTAAGGAAAAAAAAAAAAAAAAAAAAAATTACGCCACATTCGAGCGATAATTAATATCGACTAGAATAGAGTAACATATACTTATCAATCTATGTGTGGCTTTTCTGTCACCATACAGCAAAGTTAGCCAAGATCATTGTTTAAAAAATAAATAAATAAATAAAATTATCTTATATTCGAACGATAATGAATATCGACTAGAATAGAGTAACATATATTATCGATATGTGTGTGTGGCTTCACTGCTTTCTGTCACGCCGTCTATTATAAAATATTTAAAAAATCACCACTCTCACTGTCTTATTCACGAAAATGACAATTATTTCGTTCACGCGCGACGTCTGATGTTTTCTGTCTCACATGCTTGCCTTCCGGGACACAGGAGGTACAGCACATAGATCAGAACCAAACTAATTTTACCCCCTGTTCATTTTTACTGTTACTATTATCATTATTATTATTATTATTTTTCGAACAATAGAATAGAAATATTATTATTAGAGCAATACAAACCCCTTCTCTATAAAATCCAATCCTCGACATTATCATTATCGTTGTTACGTAATAAACGAGTCTAGTGATTATCGATGGGTGAGAATCAAAAGGACTCATCTTGTTTATTTTTTAGTGTGAGACTTGCGCCCTTTTGATTTTTAGCCGCCGATATATAAAATATAATGCCTGCTTATGTGATACACTTTTTCTCTCGCTCGAGACGAGTTCGAGAATCCGTCGACGCAACGCGGCGGCTTAATGAACGTTCATTCGGCGAGAGAATCGGGAAGTTTGGTCGTGAGAGCGGAAGAAGAGTTTTCACTCGGGAGGACAAACGGCGCGGGTACGAGAAAAATAAAATTACCGTTCGCCACGGAGAACGCCAAGCGGAAACGAATTTTTTCCGGAAGTCGTAATCCTCGAACTCGTAGCCTCGTCATTTTTTTTTGTCCATTTATTATTATTATTATTATTATCATTATTATAAATTTTTCATTCCCGAAATAACACAATTTTTTAATAATTGTATTCGAGGCGAGACCGAAAAAAATGAATCATTTCTGTTCAAAGAATGTGTTTGGCGTTTGTTATGTTTTTTTTTTCGCGGAGACCGCCAAGCGGAAACGAATTTTTCCCGGAAGTCGTAATTCTCGAACTCGTCGCCTCGTATTTTTATTTATTTATTTTTGTCCATTTATTATCATTATTCATATTAATTTTTCATTCCCAAAATAACACAAATTTTAATAATGGTATACGAGGTGAGACCGAAAAAAAAAAATTAATCGTTTCCGTCCATAAAAATGTGTTTCTCACCTATATTCTTTAAGTTTTTTTCACGGAGAACGCCAAGCGGAAATGATTTTTTTTTTTTTGCGGAAGTGATAATCCTCGAAGTCGTCGCCTCGTAATTTTTGTTTCCATTTATTATTGTTATTATTAATTTTTCATTCCCAAAATAACACAAATTTTAATAATGGTATTCGAGGCGAGAACGAAAAAAAAAAATTAATCGTTACCGTCCAAAGAATGTGTTTCTGACCTATGGTGTTTGTTATGTTTTTTTTTCGCTTGTACACAACCCCTTCACTTGCACTTGGGATGTGCGCTGCGTACACTACTACTACTACTACGTGTGTCTGTGATGTCCTGTGGGTCAACTATAAATCAACACGTACCGAAAACGAATCTCCTTCACATCGCGCACCACGACGGTGTGTACGTGTGTGCGGGCTTTATCGCCAACGCCTAAAACGCGAAATAAACGCGTGAAACACTACCGAATACAACTTCCACCCCCTTGGCACCTCACGTACGACATGGGTTATCACGACACGGGTATCTCGGCATCACCGCTTCACCCCCCTTTCGATGCGCAGGTCGCCACTTGGTACAGGGTACGTTTTCTCACTTCACTAATAGCATGCGCTTTTTTTCGTTTTAGTTTAAGTTCATAAATTATTTTTGTCTTTATTATTTTTTTTTAAATCTATTCGTTAACTTGTGTCGTAACATAGATGTAAACTATGTATATCAATCGTTGAGAAACGGAAGAGCCACACAATTTGACATGCAAAAAAACAACGCGCCGGTGTGGAACTCCCTTCCGCTTCTCAGCGATCGATGCACAGTAAAAGTCGTACCGACGTTTTTGCCCACAAAGGCCCACAATTATTTTCTTTTTAATTTTTTTTTATAAAAATAATAAATAAAAATGTTGCCCTTTTTCCAAAAGCATTGGACATTTCACAAAAATACTGGGCAGTTTACGAAAACATTTGTCATTTCACAAAAAAATTGCGAATTTTATAAAAAATGTTCGGGAGCTTGAAAAAATGTCTGTTCACTTTACAATAATTTTTTGTTCTAAAACTAAGAAGAAAAGAAGTGTGAACGTTTGTCGACAAAATAAAATTTGTTAAAAGTACAAATCTTTTTTACTGTGGGCGTATAAATAATATGTTTTTGCTCGAGTCCACGCGGGGCCATAAAATCTTTAAGCACTTTATTCAATAACGAAAGCATTTTTTTAGGCCCTATATAGAGAATCGCTTGGGATCTCGTTGGCTCACTCGACTGAGTTGTAGGCTCAAAGAGTCAAATCGACCCTGCATGAACTTTAATTTATAATTTGTTTAATTCTCTCGGTGTTTGCGCAACGATCAGCGAATCGTCAAATTGAGATTCACGTCCGCTTGTGCCCATATATATATATTTATTTATCCATTTATAAATATATGCACACGGTATTTATTGCAAAGCCGTCCCGAGGCACGATGAGCAAGTCGTAAAGTCCTAGCGATATAGACTCTCGATATATGCTCGCCGTTCGCAAGCACCGGACGTGCTCTAAAGTTTCCTCGTACGTATAAGCATTGGCGGACTGGTCTCGTGGGATAATATAACTCCCAGGTCCCACGCCACCACTGCAATATATCTCGCAAGTTGCTACTACCGCCCATTTTAGAGAAACGCCGCTCTGTTACCGCTTGCCGGGGATTTAAAAGAACATACTTGCTAATGCGCGAACGATTTTTTTTTTTTTTTTTTTGAGCACGCAATCCCGGCGGATACCGTCCCGATATCACAATAATATCGCGAATTTATTGTCGCTCATTTGCGTACATTTTCAAGGATTATCATATAGCGCATGTCCGCACGATTAAAATAATTTGCAGTTAATTTGTGTAAGGGACGGTAAGTGGATACGCGAGATTCAATATCGGGAGCAGACTGAAATATTGCTGAAAAATTTCACGCTAATTGGCCGATCAATACAGTCGTATTAAACTTTTTTTAAACTACTCGTTAATAAACAAGATTTTTTATTACGCGAAACTGATCAAAATGTTGACAATGATACTTCGTGAATAATGTTTGTACGCATTTTTTTCTATTTAATTTCCAAACTATTGTTTTTCTCATTCGATCGACAGAGGTCGATTGATTAAAATCATTTGCAGGTAATTTGTGTAATTTGTGTAACGACGATAAGAGGATACAGGCGATACAATATCGGGATCAGCCTGAAAATTGACTGAAAAATGTCATGCTGGTCGGCCGATCAACACAGTCGTATTAAACGTTTTTAAATCGACTCCTTAATCATCAATTTTTTTAAATATTAACTGACAATAATAAAAATGTTCACAATGATAATTGCCGGGTCATTTTTTTCAACTTTTAAAAATAAAATCTACAAACTTAAATCGACCCGTTAATTAACAAGTTTTTCAAAAATTCACTGACTCATAGAAATGTTGACAATAGTTCTTCGTGGATAATTTCTTTCAACATTTTTTAAATAGAATGCATAAACTTTTTTTTTTTTATTCGATCAAAAAAGTTCGATCTTAATCTCGCTCGAACGACGGATCGGGCGTGAGAGGTCTTCCGGTCCTCGGAGACAATCGTAGCCGCCCATCTTTGTGAAATCTTTGAATATAATGCATACGGGACGGACAGGGAGAAGGGGGGGGGGGAGGTGCACATGTTCGAACGAGGTCGCAGAGGCGGGAGGGCAAGTTGCCTCCGCAACTACGTTGGTGACTTTCGTTTTCGCCTGAGGTTAACGAAACCATTGCGCCGCCGGTAGAGCGAGCGCAATGAGGAAAGAGCGAGAAAGCGAAAAGCGAGTGAGTAAGCTTGCACTGTTACCCCCTCCCCCCTCTTCCGACCTCCCTCTCGTTTCTGCTTCTTGGATTTCTTTTTATCTTCTTCCTTCTCGCTTCCGCTTACGGCATTCAATTCTGTATCAGTGTAACTATACATATATATACATGTATATGTATATATGTATGTATATATCGTGCGCATGTACTATGGGTGCAAGAAGAGGGCGATGCTCCGTGGGCACATGCCAGCAGCATCGCGGTGCTTCCTCGTCCCGAGGTCCACGCCCTCGACCCGCGTTGCACCCACGATATCGCTGCGCCTCTTACTCTTCGTCGATACTTTTAGTTACGCAAAAAAAAAAAAAAAAAAAAAAAATGTTAGATCGTGAACGTTCATTCATAATACTCGTTCCTCATTTCTGTAAGGCCGCGCCGCTTGGCTCTCAGACATCTGCGAGGTCTAACCCAGATAACGACACGCGCGTGTCCGAGCGACGCGTGACGGTGTCGTTATTTGCCAACACGTGTTAGGGGCAGCCTGTTATTAAAGCGAAATACAAAAGGCGATATGGACACAAAAGGAATGCACTCGCACTGTTCAACGATCGACGTGACTACGCTGGAAAAAATATTGAGGTGGCTACTGCAGAGAACACTGGTCGAACGAGGGCTACATTTTTCACAATTGTTTGTTATACTTGTTGTGCATTTGTTAACAGTAGTGGAAGTCGATTTGTGGCACTGTATGGGACCGCGATCGAGGAAACTGTTGATAACGATGTTGATGCAAATAGGCAAACTGATAAATGCAATTTCCATGACTATAGATTTTTGTTAAGTTCCTTTTTAAAGAAGAATTCTTATTTTTAAACAAATTTTAATGCACTAAGGATTATTTTGTTACTCTAATGTTGCTCTACGAATTCAATTAGTAAATGTTTTAAATAGTGTTGTCCTTTTAAAAATGACAGCCGTTTGGTTATGGGGAAAAAATTGATTGGTTAAACAATGGGCCGTATTAATCAAATGGTCAAACCTCAAAAAAAATCTTCTTTGTGAATTCGTAGAGCAAAGTTTGGGAAAGAAAATGAGCCGTGGTACATTAAAATCGGTTGCAAAATACGGATTTTACTTTGAAATAACCGAACACAACCGTACTATCATAGAAATTTGCATTTACCAGTAGTGTTTCTCTTGTTTAAGGACACATGTAGTAATACAAACCGCCCTCTTTTACTATCAATAAATAAATACAATTTTGATAAACAATTGTACAAATCTGGCACTCATTTGACTAGTCTGCCACGCAGTAGCTGCCTCAAAAAGGGAAAAAATTCTTATTTACATAGTCTACGATGTTTTCGTGCCTCATAAGCCGACAAATAAAATTTAATATACGACTGGTGAGTGAAGCTGGAAGAGAAAAAAAATTGCGTTTTTTTTTTGACACTGATGGATTATCAATCGGGGGCTATTACGATCGATCAACCGGTTAATTGAGCGCGGGATAGCTCGGGATCGAAGCGAGGGAGCGATTTCGTACCGTGTATTACATCGATCCGGCACACTGATTAATGGTTATACCGCGTGAGATCGGTATGAAAATTGTTCGACTCGAATAGATCGATATTGTAACGGTTCACGCCCTCCTTTTTATTGTGCTCTCTTAACAGTCTCGATTATTTCTTTCTTCTTTCCTCATATTTTTTAAATCTTTTCTCTCCTCGTAAGGTGAGCGCAGTCGACTCGAGCCGATTTCGGTAGCCTCGTATGTTGACCGACCGATCGGATGATTTCGAAAGTTTTATCTCCGTATTGCGTATCCCACCTGTCAGCGGACAAGCATATAATTCTTGACTGCTGCTTCACGTTCGATCTTCAATTCGCCTCTCTCGTTGCGCGACTCCTTCGTTCCCTGCATTTTTTTTTTCTTACAGTCTTTATTTATCTTATTTGTTTTCCGATTTTTTTTTTTGAGTTCACACCGATGCATTAGAACGTTCCAAATACGATGCTAACGATGCCGGCTCGTTACGGGCAACGTATAATACCTATCGCTTTGGATCAGCGTGTGGCCCCCCGAGGCATATACATACGCACTACGTTAGCCACTCAGTTATGGATATCTCTCTCGTCTCTCTCTCGCAGGATATTCCACGCAACCACTACAGCCTCGCCTTCTCTCCTTATAGTCCCAGTGCCTTATGAATTTTCTCTCGGGCTCGTGTGCGATCGTACACACGAGCCTGTCTCCTATTTATGGCCGAGAGCCTGTACCTGTACGCTCGGACGTGAAACACTCCCCGGCATAACGCTCGCGCTATAGTGCAATGTGTCGTATATTATTTTAAGTGGCAAAGTTAAGTGGCTCGAAACGTCAACTTGTAATAGGTGAATTAACAAAGGTGTTTCAGCGTTGGTAGTTAAAAAAGAAATAAAAAAAAAAAATTACGTTAAATAAAAGGGATGGAGCCCATGCGTGTATCTTATCGGACGCGCGAGATATCCGACGGAAGATTATTTATGTGCACGGTATTTTGAAAAATTAATATGATTACGTTGGACAAGTTGTTTTCGAGTACGCGAGGTGGTGAAGAGCGGGGGCGGAGAGTGTGAAACACTTCCCGGCATAACGCTCGCGCTATAGTGCAATGTGTCGTATATTATTTTAAGTGGCAAAGTTAAGTGGCTCGAAACGTCAACTTGTAATAGGTGGATTAACAAAGGTGTTCGAGCGTTGATAGTTAAAAAGGAAATAAAAAAAATTACGCTAAATAAAAGGGATAGAGCGTGTATTTATGTGCACGGTATTTCGAAAAATTAATATGATTACATTGGACAAGTAGTTTTCGAGTACATGAGGTACTGAAGAGCGTGAAACAACCTATATCATAATGTGTCGTATACTATGTTAGTTACCAAGTGGCAAAGTTAAGTGCATTAACATAGGTGTATCAGTTCTTACCATCGAAAAAAATAAATAAAATAAAAATTAAAAATGTTAAAATGAAAAGAATTCCATTAAACAGAAGAGATAGAGCTCCGGCGCATGCGCATATCTATTGGGCGATCGGGTGATCCGACCGACGATTATTCATGTGCACGATATTTCGAAAAATTAATATGATTACATTTGACAAGTAGTTTTTGAGTACGCGAGGTAGTGAAGAGGGGCGGAAATGGGGGGGGGGGGGGGGGAGGATAAATGATCGAGGAAAGATCTACGCGTTATCTACGCGTATGTGTTTAAGGGAGGTCGATTGCCGTACATGCTCGGGGCCATTTGGAAAGTTAGAGAAGTGATCCTATCGGAAGTGAAGGATGATACCGGCTCGCTATCGTGAATCACAATGATCCTTCGCCCACGTGGAAACCCCCCCGGTCGTATGTGTTCCATCCTCGTCGTGTAGGAACGCGCGTACAGTGCGCACGCGCGTGCGCATTCGCTCGCGCGGCTTAGATCGCGATCGCGAGCCGACGATCGATTTATCCGATCGAGAATCGTTACCCTCCATCGATAACCCCACGTTCTCATCGACTCGCGTGACCACTCGAATTTTCCGTGAAAACGCTGCTTTCGCAATTCGCTCGATGACATTGAGATTAAAATGATGACGGACAATTTTTTAATTCAATCAACGAACGATATCGATCGATCGATGAAAATGTAAAGATCGCTGAAGCTGAGGATAGCTTCAAATATAAGATATATCTATTATTCGACTCATAGTTGAGAGTCAATAATATAAAAATTTAAAGTTATGTTTATTGCTCATAAAGAGTACAATATTTAGTCTCTTATAGTAAACAGTTTGAGGCAGTTTCCAATACATAAAGTTCTGGCAACATTCACAACCGAGATTTTATACTTAATAACTATATAGTTGAATAACACAAGATAAAACAACAACATTAACAACAATTATTTTTACAACATTAAGAATTGTAAAATTAAAATGAAAAATTTAAATTTGGAGAAATAATAATGATAGCGTCTGAACAGTCGCGACGAAGGTCCAAGTGCACGAAAGATCGAGCCACGGAGCTCCGGGTCTCTGCCCGCGAGAGGAGCAGGAGCAGAAGCTCCCGGAGCCAATTACCTTCGGCTCCTCGCGAAGATCGTCGATTTAGCGTAGAGAAGAGAGAAGAGAATACAACCGAGGCGCTCCCGTGACTCGTTCCCTCCGGAGAGTCGCTCGGGAAGAGCGACGATCCGTGCGCAATCGAGAACCGGATGTGTGGACACACGCGAAAGATAAATATGGCGGACCGGGCCCTCGGGGTGGGCCCTCTATACCTATAACTCTCGCCGGCGATTCCCTCTGCCATTCTGTTCTTCTCGGAGGATTCTCTCCCTTTCCCGCTGTGCCCTCGCCGTCTCCGCTACCTCGCACCAACGAAAATCCATCGCGGAATTCTTTTCACGCGCCGATTATCACCCGGCACGGCGCGCCGAACGATTCTCTTTCTTTTGCCTTCGGCCACTTCTTCTTCGGGCGATCCGTCGGAACGGCGAATTCACAAAGGCTTCGCACGCCTCGGGATCCATCCGTGTTTATAAATATTACGATGCAGCAAAAAAAAAAAAAGGTAGTAAATAGATAAATGAAAAAAATAATTATAAACCTGAAATGAAAATTCTAAATAGTGAAAATTCTAGTTCCAATTCTAGTAATCAAATGTGCTGTGACCTTTACGGTTGAAATTTAACAAAGATTTTTTATTACATTTTTGAGTTGCCCTAAAAAAGCAGTTTTCGCAGGAATCTTCTGAGTTCGCAAAATGAAAATCGAGAGAAAAAAAATGCCCAAGCACACAACTTGTGTTACTTTATTTTCAAAAAGGGTGAAATAATTTTGACGCGTCACACGCGAGAGGTTTCGATGGTAAGAAGGGGTTTCACCGGAATTGCAAACAATTTTTACATTCCTCGCTCCTCCCCGAAAGTGGAATTCTCCTTGCACGCGCCCGTTTCCCGAGAAATTCGCTGATTTAACCGTGAATTTTCGTTTCTCGAAATTCACGAGAGCCACCGCACCGGCAGCATCGCCGACGAGTTTCGCCCTCGCTTGCTCACGGTTCCTCGGGCAAGTGTGTGTACAAGAGAGTAGAAAGAGCTGCCGGTAGTCGCGGGCGAGGCGGGAGCCTCTCTTACTTACCCGGGGCTCGCTCGGGTGGTGCACAATCTCGTATTCATGAATTTCTTGTACACCGCGACTCTCCCCCTTCCTTCCTCGTCCTCCGCGGCGTTCCGTTGTGTCCCCCATCCTCCTTCCTTACCCGGAATATATATGACGCCCATAACCCACTGTAGCGACGTATACTTGACGCGAGAGAAGCAAATTTAAATCAGTTTTTTCAATTTTATTCACAGACGAAATTCCAAAGGTTTTCGGCAGGTAGAAAGAAATCCCGAAAAAAGCATTCCCATCAAGTCACGCGAGTCAATTTATGACTGGTGCAGTGAAAAAAAAAAGATTGATGACTCAAGTAAAATTCGCTTGTCGGCTGTCAATGAAAAAGAATTCTTATTTTCAATTCGATTTTCAATTCTATTTTCAACTCTACTTTCAATTCTATTTTCAACTCTATTTTCAATTCTATTTTCAATTCTATTTTCAATTCTATTTTCAATTCTATTTTCAATTCTATTTTCAATTCTATTTTCAATTCTATTTTCAATTCTATTTTCAATTCTATTTTCAATTCTATTTTCAATTCTATTTTCAATTCTATTTTCAATTCTATTTTCAATTCTATTTTCAATTCTATTTTCAATTCTATTTTCAATTCTATTTTCAATTCTATTTTCAATTCTATTTTCAATTCTATTTTCAATTCTATTTTCAATTCTATTTTCAATTCTATTTTCAATTCTATTTTCAATTCTATTTTCAATTCTATTTTCAATTCTATTTTCAACTCTACTTTCAGTCTTACAATTCCATATGTGATTGAAACGAACACATGTCACCTTGATAGTATTGTCGTTGAATTGTAAGAATTGAAATAAAGAAAATAATAATTGGCAGCCCTCAAGCGAATTTTTTGTTTTCCGGCATTCGTTTCATTTGCCTGAAAAGGCTACCCACCGGCTACAGGCAGTTTTCTCGCAGACCCGCGGTTATTCCATTGCACGGAGAAACGGATCGAAGGATCGCCCGTTTTTCCACTTTCCTCCAGAGGCTAATCCCCCCCTCCCCCCGGTAACCTCCCGACATATATCCGGCCTAATTGTCGCTGTGCCTCGTATTACACGTATTACACTTTTGCAATAATACAGCGGCAAACCGTATAAGCAGAGGATGTTATACAGTTGGTCCGGGCAGGGAGAAGCCTTCGGCTAGGAGCCAAGGGTAACGTAAACTCGCCGGGACCTCGAGTATCATCTCGTATTCATGAATTCCACGTATACCTTCGTACCTACACCCCGAAGGCCCTCGCGAGCCTCCCGAGCGTATTCCTCCTCCGCGCTCTCGGTCCCCCCCGGGCAGAGCTGCGCACGAACTCGGCACACGCTCCTCTTCGGCAGCGGTGATGCGAGTCGGTAAAGAACCGATTAAATGGCACGGCGGATAACTCGTTGATTAATAAATTTATCAATAGAAAAATTCTTCATATCTATCGAAAATTTCATCGATCGGATGAATTTTACCAAAATAATGAAATTGTTTTTTTATTCAATTTTTTAAAAGTCTTTTTGCTAAGTATGAGCCAACGTGTTCAATTAAAGACGACTTGTCAAATAAAAATTGAAAGTTTTAGCGGTGCGCAAGCGAGTCGTGCAGGAGATTTTGTATTAGCGTCGTACGTGCGCTTTGTAGCCGTGCCAAGAAATATCTCGTCGATGAGTCGCCGGGTAGAGAGGTGGGAAAAACTTAGCATCAGCAAACGTTTAGAGTCGCACGCGAGGGACGACTGGCGGACACTTGTCTCGTTCTCTTCCTCGAGCGCTGTCAGCGCAGAGAAGAATGAAAAGAAAAAAAAATTGAAATAAAAACGAGAAACGTATGATAATGTCCGTGCAGATCGTTCGTCTCTCCGGTAACTTGCAACACGTAGCGGCATTCTGCGCGAGAACTGCCGCTACGGATCATTATTCATTATCATTAATATAAAAGCGCTCGCGTTATATCCCATTGCGGTCGTCGGACCCGTTATAACACTCTGGCTTTTGTCCTGTCAGCGGCGAGAGACCGTGGACTTGGCCTCTACGAAGGCAAGATAGCTGGAAACGTCGCGCGATACATGGAAAGGAGACAAGATCGGCGGAGAGGCGTTGCAGAAGTTGTTCGCGGCCCCCGCTCGATCTCGTTCCGATTTCAACGTCCCGTTCGTTGAGAACCACTGGCCGGATTTGCCGACTACGTTCGCAGCTTCCAGCTACGTTTATCTCACACGCCGATGCTGGATACCTCCGAGAGTTCTCTCTTAACTTCGTTGCGGCGTTGAATGGTCATTTTACTGGTGCAGGATTTCTACGGTTGCTGCCCTGGGGGTTAAAAAAAAATTATAAAAAATTATAATCAGTTACCCCAGCCAACTGTTGCCCAGCCCAATCGTTGCTGGATGCGCCCCGGTCGATCAGTTTCCATAGTCCAACCAATTATTTGGTAGCCAACCGATTGATTCGATGACCCAACAATCAACTTCTGGACCTAACCGATTGATTTGGCGTAGCGTATCCTAACCACGCAGTACGCGGTTGGGAAACTATTTATGCAACTATTGTATGAGAATCAGTTCGAATCTTAGTATTACTGGTGCAGGATTCTACTGCTGCTGACCAGGGGAAGGAAATGCGCAACAAATTATAATTAGTAGCCCCAGCCGAATCGCCGTCGAATATGCACCAGTCGATCAATTTCGATAGTCCAGCTAATTGTTTGGTAGCCAACCAATTGATTCGATGACCCAACAATCAACTTCTGGACCCAACCGATTGATTTGGCGTAGCATATCCTAACTACGCAGTACGCGGTTGGGCTACTATTTATCCAACTATTGTATACGAATCCGTTCGAATCTTGGTATTACTGGTGCAGGTTTCTACTGCTGCTGACCAGGGGAAAGAAATACATTTAAAAAAATTATAATTGGTCGACCCAGCCTAACTGTTCTCAAATATGCACCAGTCGATCAATTTCGATAGTCCAGCAAATTGTTTCGTAGCCAACCAATCGATTCGATGACCCAACAATCAACTTCTGGTCCCAACCGATTGATTTGTTGGCGTAGCCCATCCTAACCAGGTAGTTGGTTAGGCTAACTAGTTTTCCAACTATTGTGTACGAAACAGTTCAAATCTTGATATATGTTAATTCAGTGTCCTTCTTATAAAAGCCGGACTGTTTCGGTTCACCTCCAGCTGGATCCAATTCTCCCATCTTGTCGCTTCCGGAGTTCCGTCTTCATCGATGCTAGAAATTGCGGCGCTTTTTTTTGTTTTTCGCAGCATGAACTCGATAGCTCTTTTTTCCGGATTGAGCTGACACCGTTGAGCCGACGCCGCTGTTGCGGGCGGAGAGCAAACACACAATGATAGCTTGATGGCGATGATGCGGTTCCGCATTCCCGCGGAACTAAACCAATTGCCGCATAAACACTACGACCCAGCCGTAAGGCTCGACGTTTAATCCTACCAAGTCGGCCAAACGGCTTTCTCGCCACTAAAAATGATATCTCTCTACCGTAACATCAAAAACCCCCTTGATGCGGTCATTCGTTCTATCGCTTTAGATTCTCCGAGCTACGAGAGACAAAATGAATTTTACTCTTTGGTTTTCTAGCTTCTCTCTTCATTGACTTGTTCTTTCTCGACTCTTGACATCATCTGCAGGTTCTCTTTTGGATAACTACCGAGTCGATGCTCTCTCGTAGCGGTAGCTCTTCCATACTGGATGACTTCCTGAAATGGTCGAGAAATTTTCGTGATGTTTAATCCTACCAAGTCAGCGAAACGACTTTCTCGTCACTAAAAATGATATCTTCTCTACCGTAACATCAAAAACCCCCTCAACGCGGTCATTCGTTCTGTCGCTTTGGATTCTCCGAACTACGAGAGACAGAATGAATTTTACTCTTTGGTTTTTAGCTTTTCCCTTTATTGTCTCTTTTTTTTGTCGACTCTTGAAGTTCATCTGCAAGTTCCCTTTTGGATGTCTACCGCGTCGATGCTCTCTCGTAGCGGTAGCTCTTCCATACTGGATGACTTCCTGAAAAGGTCGAGGAATTTTCTTGATGTTTAATCCTACCAAGTCAGCGAAACGACTTTCTCGTCACTAAAAATGATATCTTCTCTACCGTAACATCAAAAACGCCCTCAACGCGGTCATTCGTTCTGTCGCTTTGGATTCTCCGAACTACGAGAGACAGAATGAATTTTACTCTTTGGTTTTTAGCTTTTCCTTTTATTGTCTCTTTTTTTTTGTCGACTCTTGAAGTTCATCTGCAAGTTCCCTTTTGGATGTCTACCGCGTCGATGCTCTCTCGTAGCGGTAGCTCTTCCATACTGGATGACTTCCTGAAAAGGTCGAGGAATTTTCCTTTGAACCTTGAACGACCCGACTATTTTCAGTGGCATGCCCGTGTACGTGTTACCGCTCTTCTGTGTTCAGAGCCCATGGAGGAATCATGCGTGCAGCGTGGCGCAAGTATTCCCGCTTTGCTCGCTCGTTCGCTTCGCTTCGGATAACCCGAGCAAACCGCAAACCCATATTCGGTATTCTCGCTTGGAGATATATACATGTACGCAGAAGCGAGAACGCTTGCGGCGCGCGTTTCGTACCTCATACCAGAATTATGCACCGTCCCGATGCATTCGAAGGTTTATTATCATTCCCAAAGGATTTCAGTGCGTCATATTCGCATTGACTGACCGTGCGGGGCAGCCGCGTTTTATTTTTCATCGTTTACAACAAACTGGCGAAGCCCAATTACGGAGACGTGGGAAAGTGACATTCCGGCCAACACTTGTCGTCAATTATCGAACACCGAATTATTCAATAATTTAATGATTGTTGTGAATTATTACGAATGAGAACGATGAAGCTGACCGGAAATAATCTACACCGTGAAGTATACTGGAAAGGAAGAAGAGATAACGAAAAAGATAATTAATTTGCTTCGGGAACGATAACGAGCAGTAACGCAACTTTACCTCGGGGAAACTTGATCGATTCGATAGTTCCGCGAATTCGATCCCGGAGCTGTACGAGCGTAAAGATCCCGAGACCGAGGCTCTTCACGCCACGGCAGAACGATTTCTACCGGAGAAAATCGGTCATTTATTCGCCACGAGATTCCCAATGACGGCGATGGATAAGCAACGAGGATGACCTCGCTGAGCCACCTCCGTTCGCTTATCCAGTTACGTGAAGTACTCGAAGTCCACCTCCGCGACCGTGACTTTGGTCGGTTGCTGTTGCAATAACACAAATACCAGTACTCGGAGGAGAGCTTCACACCAAGTTGTTCGGTGCGATCCGACCTTCGCCGGTATTGACCGAGTCACCTACAGAGTTCGACCTCACCTGTCACCTGTTCGAGATCCGAAAATTCCGACTTTTAAATAATCGACCGGAGATAATCTAAGTCGTAAAATATACTGGAAAGAATGAAGAGATAACGAAAAACATAATTAATTTGTTTTGGTAACGATAACAAGTAGTAACCCAATTTTACCTCGACAACGGGGTGCCTTGACGAAACTCGATCAATCCGATAATGTCCTGAATCCGATCCCGGAAAGATCCGGGACTCAGGCTCCTTGCCACGGCAGAATGATTTCTGCCAGAAAAAAAGGAGCAATTATTCGCCACAGGATTCCCAATGACGGCGATTATTGTATGTTACAATAACACAAATACCAGTACTCGGAGAAGAGTTTTGGACCAAGTTGTTTGGTGCGATCCGGCCTTTGCCGGTATTGACCAACCTACAGAATTCACGGGATTCCCAATGACGGCAATGGATAAGTAACGAGGAAGACCTCGCTGAGTCAGCTTCGTTCGCTCCTCCAGTTACGTGATGTACTCGAAGTTTACCTCCGTGACCGCGACTTTGGTCAGTTGCAGTTGCAATAACACAAGAACACTGCTGTTCATGAATGCCTGGTCCGTTTTCCTATAGCCGTCCTATTGAGATCGTCCGGGCATTCATGAGCAGCACAGTTCTCGGAGAAGAGTTTCGGACCAAGTTGTTCCTTGCGATCCGACCTTCGCCGATATTGACAGCCCTTCAGAATTCACCAGATTCCCAATAGGGGCGATGGATAAGTAACGAGGAAGACGTCGGTTCGCCACCTTCGTTCCCTCCTTCAGTTGCATGAAGCACTAGAAGTCTACCGCGATTGTGGTCGGTTGCTGTGACAGTAACACAATCACCAGTACTCGGAGAAGAGCTTCAGACCAAGTTCTTCAGCGCGATCCGACCTTCACCGATATTGACCGACCTACAGAATTCACGAGATTTCCAATAACGGCGATGAATAAGTGACGAGGAAGACCTCGGTTCGCTCCTCCAGTTACGCGAAGTACTCGAAGTCTACCTCCGCGGCCGTGACTTCGGTAGGTTGCTGTTACAATGACACAATTACCAGTACTCGGAGAATCCGAGTAGAAATTTTCGAGCGTTACATCAGGCCCTGATAGGGTCCTGATAAGGCCTTATCAGGACCCTATCAGGGCCCGATGTAACGCTCGAAAATTTCTACTCGGGAGGAGCTTCAGACCGAGTTCTTCGGTGCGATCCGACCTTCGCCGATATTGACTGACCTACAGAATTCACGGGATTTCCAATAACGGCGATGGATACGTAACGAGGAAGATCTCGGTTTACCACCTACGTTCGTTCCTCCAGTTACGCGAAGAACTCTAATTCCACCTTCGCGCCCGCGACTATGGTCGCTTGCTGTTGCAATAAGACGAATACCAGTACTCAGAGAAGAGTTTCGGACCAAGACGTTCCGTACGATCCGACCTTCCCCGGTATTGACCTCGTCGTCTACATAGTGCACGAGATTCTCCCTTGTTTAGCACGTGTTTCCCTGAAACTCTGCTCCATGTTGTCATTTTTTTTTCTTCTCGTTCCATTGTCAGTTTTTTATTTTTGTTTTTTTTTTCCGGACCTACTCACTATGCTGGCTATCGTCAACGGGTCCGAGTCTCGTCATCGTCGTCCCGACTTTCATCGTCTCGTTCCTTTTTCGGTCTTCTCGATGAACTGAGGGGGAGAGACGGGGACCGTGGTCTTCGCTTTACGATCTCGTAAAATCTCGAGGTTGCGAACCTTCGACTTTTCGCCTCCGTTTCTGGTGGGAAGATTTCATTCTCACTGCTCCGTTCCAGCAATTCCTGTCCCTAGATCAGATGCAAAATTTCACAACGGCCATCCGTCTCGTCTTACGGGCTCGACGAATTATTCAACAAAACCGTGAATATCTTCCCGATTACTAGGCGACTCTTGACGTAGCAGAGTTCACCGCTAGAGTGAAAGAGCTGTTCGAGATCCATACACTGAAAAGAAAAAATTGGATTAACCCTTCATAAGTCACATCTCTAGCCCCACTCTTAGGCGCTACCGTAGCAACGCGTAGCCCCCCACTCCGCGTCCGTGAGTCCCGTTTAGGTACGGTTTCGGACGGTGTTCCTATTAACGGTTACCTATAAAGGGTTACCTATAAACAGTTACCTTTAAAGGGTTACCTATAAACAGTTGCCTTTAAAGGGTTACCTATAAAGGGTTACCCATAAAGGGTTACCTATAAAGGGTTACCTATGAAGGGTTACCTATAGAGGGTTACCTATAGAGGGTTACCTGTAGAGGGTTACCTATAAAGGGTTACCTGTAAAGAGTTACCTATAGAGGGTTATCTATAAAGGGTTAACCTAGAGGCGCGGTGACATACGTTCAAAGCTGTTGATTCGATACAAATAAACAATTGTTTCGTTAAACAATTATTTACTTCAATCGATTCGAAATTTCTCGATTCAAACATTTTTGTCGTACCAACAAAACAACACCTTTGAACGTAGGTCAACGCGCCTTGGTTATCAAACCAACCGTTTATTATTCTCAATGTACCGGGAGAATTCCCTCTGAGAGGATTTCTTCCTCACTGCTCGGTTTCATCAATTTCTGTTCCCAGCTGGGATGCAAAATTTCACAATGGCCATCCGCTCCCGAGACATCGTGCTCTCGGGCTCGAAGAATTATTCAACAAAACTGTGAATATCTTCTCGATTAATAGGCGACTCTTGACTTACACGGACGAGCAGAGTTCACCGCAAGAGTGAAGGAGCCTTCCGACGTCGTTTTAAACTTTGCCATTTACCGTCCTGTCCCCGAGCTTGACCTTTCATCCAATTCTGGCCTCTGATCGATGGCGGAAGCTTGCGGAGGTTGGAGGCGCACTCAGACGCTCGTGGTACCAGAAGTGCCTTCCATACAGGTGAACCCAAACCCGACAACGTCGTCCTCCGAGTCGCCGACGTCCTCCGCAACTTAGCAAACCCCCTCGGTCGGGTCGCACCGCATCCACTACCCCGAGACGGAATTAATATTATCGAATTCCCGTCCTCACGGCCTTCTTGGCACGATCGATCCTCGGGGTCGCGTCCACTCCCGACTGCAATCCTTGCGAAACTTTTACCCTATAACGAGACGACCAAGAAAGCTCTATCAGTGAATCTATTACTTTTATACTTTTATTTTTTCGTCCGATTCAATTAAAGGTGTAATTAACGCGACGCAATAAAGCGTAGGGAAGGTGAGGCAAAACGGACCCGGGGTTTCCGTTTCGGATAAGACCCTATTCTTTTTTAGTCTAGCGATTTTTTTTTTTTTTTTTGCGTGGTTAAAATATATTGTGTCCGTTTTGCCCCGCTCTCTCCCCTCAGCACGAATTGTACGAATTTATGAGCGAGGAAGGAAGATGAAAAAATGAAGCGAAGCAGAGCTCTAACGAAAAATGTTGATCATTGTTAAAAATTAATTTTGCCCGTTTCGCCCCACTTCCTCCTCTCAGTACGAATTTTTTTTTGCGAATTTATTATCCAGGAAAGATAACGAAAAAATAAAGCGAAGCAGCGCTCGCTCGATCTTCGACCGTTTCGGGTCGGAACTTTAATTTTTGATTCCAACGAAATTATTTATTTTTTAATTGGTAGAAATATATTTCGCCCGTTTTGCCCCGCTCTCTCCCCCGAGTACGAATTTTCCGAATTCATTATCGAGGAAAATGAAAAAATTGAGTGAAGCAGAGGTAACAGTGGAAACTCCCTCGGTGGGTTTAAAGCCCGAGAGCCGAAGGCCGCGAGTTAGTCGGATTATCGAGTAATTTCCGTGGGGGCAAAGACGTAGTTAACGCTCGATTAAAATCCGCGATTCGCGTTGAACTTCCCGCCGTTCTCTCCCGTTAACTTTTCAGACTCTCCGTACCTCTGGTCGCTCCATATTCCGCGCCCGAACTCCGAACGGAACATTATTCTCGGCATTTGGCTCCCTAAGCCTCGTCCGTCCCGCTTCGCGCCGTGCCATCCTAGCCGGAGTTCCGGAAATTGACTTTGTCGCGCTGGAGAACGCTCTCGCCTCCTGTCCTCTGGTCCCTCTTTCCACAGGTGGGCGTAGTCGCCGACCTTCGCGTCTCGTCGAAACCTCCGTAGGAGTATCTACACTGTTCACCGTCGATTACCGGAGACCGGAAATCGACCGTACGCGCCGCAGATTAACTCTCTCGACGGGCCAACCTCCACGACCTTCGGGTCTCATCTAATTGCGACGAAATAACTTGCGAGGTTCTTTTCATTCTATTTTCATTTTTCTTTTGTTTTTCGTTGGTTCACCTAACACTATATTTGACGGAAAATAAAATCGTCCGGAACTCCGTCAACATGTATTCAGCATTCTGTGTGCGGATCAACTCTCTCGACGAGCCAACCTCTACGATATTCAGGTTTCATCTTATTGCGACGAAATAACTTGCGAATTCTTTATTTTACATTTAAAAAATTGTTTTACCTTAAAATTATATTTCATGGGACCGAAACATTGTCCGACCGACGAGAAATGAAATCGTCCGGCACGTCGTCAACATGTCGTTATTCAGCATCCTTTCTGCAGATCAACTCTCTCGACGAGCCAACCTCTACGATATTCAGGTTTCATCTAATTGCAGCGAAATAACTTGCGAATTTTTTATTTTATATTTTTTTAAATTTTTCTTCCTCATAGAGGAAGCTTTGTTTTACATTGGAACTATATATTTCATGGGAGCGAAAAATTGTCCGACCGACGAGAAACCAAATCGTCCGGCTCTCCGTCAACATGTCGTATTCAGCACCCGATCTGCAGATTAACTTTCTCGACGAACCAAACTACCTTCCGGTTTCATTTAAATGCGACGAAATAACTTGAGGATTTTTAAATTTATTTTGTTTTTTTTTAAATTTTTTTTCATTGGTTTACCATAAAACTATATTCGTCGGGAGCGAAACATTGTCCGACCGACGAGAAATAAAATCTTCCAGCTCTTCATCAATATGTCGTATTCAGCATCTTGTCTGCAGATCAACTCTCTCGACGAGCAAACCTTTGCGACCTTCACTTTTCGTCTAATTACGACGAAGTAACCTGCAAGTTTTTTTTTCAATTTTATTTTAATTTAATTTTTTTTTGGTTTTTATTAGTTACCATAAACCTATATTTGAGGGGAGCGAAACATTGTCCGACCGACGAGAAATAAAATCTTCCGGCTCTCAGTCAACATGTCGCATCAGCATCCTGTCTGTCCCCGTAGGATTATGTACTCTCGGGACATATTACCTCGCCGAAATTTCCCACAGGAAATTGGCGGCAACTACGAGCTTCCTTTCCCCGCTCAACCCCCGCGCCTCCCTCATCCCTGCCCGGTCGGCTGTGAGCGTTTGCCGTCGCACGGGGACAAGCAAACTGGGTTAGCCTCTAATCGAAAGTGACGTTAAATTTGTTGCCCCGAGGCTTTGCCTTCCCTCGCGCCAACGACACATCGTGTATGTTTGTGTATATATCTATACGTTTTTTTTTTGCCATCAGCCAAATAGGCAAGGGGAGCAGTGTGTGCGCGCTCCTCGTCTGGCGTTTCGCAAACATTATCGGATCATTCGTTTTTTTTTTTTTAACTGAACGCATCCCGACGTGTCGTGGGAATCACGAAGTCCAAAAAAAAAAAAAAAAAATTAAATCTTAATTCAATTTCATGTTTATATTTTTCTCTTTATCGTCCGTAAACAGCATCTGGCAATTTCGTGCTAAGATAGGTCCAATTATCGCGGGTCGCAAGTATATTTTTGCAGAAAAAAATTCACCGCACTTAAACTCAACAATATTCATAATACCCAACGATATCTAAATGCGAATCAGTTATATCCTTGTATTTAACATATTCGGCTAATTAAAATCTCGGTATGTTTTTATTTATTTTTTTTCTTTTTCTTAATCATGCTCTTGAGGAGTCCTCCTCAGGAGCGACATTGCTGGCTAGCGAGAAATATCGAGGAAGTTCGCGCGTTAGTTTGAACTCGAGCATATCTGCATACCGGTCGTCCCCCGGTTTCGCTATGCATACTCTTAGTTGCTCCTATGGGCGCGAAGCCGACGAGCCGGACTAGCGTTAAGCACTGGATATGTGACCTTAACATACATAGGGCCCCCTTATCCGCATACTGGCTGTGCTCGTCCGAGTTAATACTATATTGGACATTATTGTACAGTGGCACCGGCGTCGCCTCCACTTCTTCCCCTCCATTCAAGTGCACGTACTTATCTACCTGCGTATACAAGAGTGTGATCGTTTCGAGCACACGTTTTAATTCGGCCGCTCATTCTACTTATATTACAGGCAGGCGCGCAGGTATTACGAATAAATGGGCGTATCACTCGTACACGGATAATCCGTACAACCGTCGGCTGCGCGGGTCTCCACAAATAATTACGTGAGCGCACATCCTACCAAAGCAGACTCTGTCGCCGAGTCACGGTCTCGCCTCCAATTTGCATTCTAAATTTCCTAAGCTGTTCCACTATGGCTTTTCAACCGTAGACATATATCCGACTGCGGTTGCGGGATAAGTGTAGCCGAGATTAGAGTCGAGGATTGATTGCCTCGAGAGTTTAACTATTGCGCAATCTTGATGCTGTTGCTCTCTTGGTCGGATCTTCGTGTATGGGAAGACAAAAGAATATCTTGCAATCTTGGAATCTTGAAAACTGGCAAGCTTTGGAATCTTGGAATCTTGGAATCTTGCATTGAGAGAAAAGTCGGGGATGGAGCGAAGACACATGAGAGGTTGACCCAAACAAATATGGTTGGGTCAATGACTATTTAGGTGGCTTAACCACCGAGAGGTTGAGTCAAGCTTATGTCGTTAACCCAATCTCTCGGTGGTTGAGCCACCTAAATCGTCATTGAGCCAACCATATTCGGTTGGCTCAAGCGCTCATGTTTGTTCGCTCCATCGCCGTTTTTTTCTCTGGAATCTTGGAATCTTGGAATCTTGGAATCTTGGAATCTTGGAATCTTGGAATCTTGGAATCTTGGAATCTTGGAATCTTGGAATCTTGGAATCTTGGAATCTTGGAATCTTGGAATCTTGGAATCTTGGAATCTTGGAATCTTGGAATCTTGGAATCTTGGAATCTTGGAATCTTGGCATCTTGGAATCTCGGAATCTCGGAATCTCGGAATCTCGGAATTATGGAATCTTGGAATCTTGGAATTATGGAATCTTGGAATCTTGGAATCTTGGAATCTTGGAATCATGAAATCATGGAATCATTGAATCATGGAATCATGGAATCATGGAATCATGGAATCATGGAATCATGGAATCTTGGAACCATGGAATCTTGGAATCTTGGAATCTTGAGATCTTGAACTTCTCGTTGGATTTTCTACCGACCGTTTAGGAGAGTGCCGACGATAGTCCCTCAGAGATTCAGATGCGTCCCGCAGACTAATCGTCAATCGTATTACGATGAGGTAGGAAAGACGAGACGTAAGCTTACTGCACACATACACACACACATACACACACACACTCACTCTCACACACATACCTGGTCTCTGGGGTACCGTGAATACGAAGATGACGATACGAGGAAGCTGATGAGTAGAAGGGTATGGAGAAGGAGATGAGCTCAACTCGGTGGTATACCACCTTGTCGAGGAAGAAAGATCTCCTTCGCGCAACTCAATTGACTTACGCTGATTGGCTCTCGTTTTCCACGTAATTTATACCTCGAGTCCGGACTCTTAGGGTGGTTGGATGCTGATGTTGCTGCTGGTTGCTGGATGGTGCGAGACGCGAATTATCCGCCTGAACGTCGTGAGCTGTGTGAGACGCGTGAGATAGCACCTTTCCTCGCTCTTGATTGATATATGGAAATGCGTCTCAGTAAAAAAAAAAAAAGATTTTTTATGCTGTAACGAGACTCGAGTGAGTCAGGTGATGCTGAGGTTCAGGGACAAGTGTGGTCCAATATAGTCCACAACTTATAATCTATATAGTCAATACAATCTATAAAATATATAAAGTCAATGTAATTTATAAAAATAAAAATAAAAGCTTAATGGGTCATAAAAAAAAAGAATCTCATCTCGGATGGAAGACCCGGGTCCGTTTTGCCCCGCACTCCTCTAATTCATCGGGCGAAAGAGGTCAAAAGTAGACGCGAAACGTGCTTCAAGAATAAAAGCCGAGATGAAGAGAAGGCGTCGTCGTCGCCCGCAAACTTTCACTCCAAAATCGCGAGTGCCGATAAATCGCGAGGACTTCGATATATACACCCGAGGCGTGCACGCACGTGAGCTCGATGCATCTCTCGTAAATCGAGCTTGAAGGTAGACGTAAAAGAGAAACAGCGAGGGAGAAGAGTATAAAAAAATAAAAATAAATAAAAACCAAAGGACGTCGAAAGTTTCTTTCCTAAATTTCGTAACGCAGTGAGGACCGTTATAACGGAGCAATAGAGGGTAACGGGTGTTCGCGATTCGAAATATCTCCGCCCGATTGTTTCTGTCTCACGTTCTCTCGGACACGATTTATGATACACTTTTTTTTTGTAGTCTTCATTCAAGCTTTACGATCGTGCAGCTTTCATATCGTTATCACGGAGGTCCTGTCGCGCGGTTTCTGCGCTTGTTGTATTTTCTTTTCATATCTTTTTTCATTAATTTTTTATTATCATACTCTGGTTTCAGCGGGGATAATGTATACGATGCTTTATCTCGCCTTGAACCGGTTGATTAAATTTAGCCTCGAATGTCCCTCCTGGGAGCTCTCCATGTCGGACGCGTGCGCACCGGCGAGACGCTTCGACGAAAACGCTTCATTATCTCGTCGGATTGCACGATATCTGCGAGCGAGGAATCGAACGATCGAGGGCGCCGGCTCGCACACGACTTTATGAAGCAATTATCTTCCAATTAGACTATAAGAGCAGCGGCTCGAGCAAGGCCCAACCCTCCGATCGCTTGTAACCCTGCTCTCCCTTACACACCCGCGCGAGGCTTAGGATCGAACATTGGTAAATGTAAAAAAACATTTTTTTTTTTTTCGTTTTTTTTTTTTTAATGCTTACGCATTCCGAAAAAGAATTTTTCACGCTATTATTATGAATTATAATAATGAATTATGATTGTGAATTATAATAATGAATTATGATTATGAATTGTAATAATGAATTATGATTATTAATTATAGTAATGAATAATGATGAAAAATAATCATAATTTTTTTTCTCGGATATAAATACATTTCTCTTATAGAGTCACTTCATGATGCAAATAACCTGCTCTCCCTTATACAACCGCGCGAGGTTTAGAATCTAGCGGAACATTGGTAAGTGCAAAAAAAAATACCGATTTTTTTTTCGACGTCCTTCTTTCGTTTCCGGTGCGACTGATGTTCCCTCCCGAGCAGGTTTCAGCTTCAAAATTTCTTTTTCAATCTCTCTGTACGCTTATCCGTGATTTTTATTTTTAATAGAAAAAAATCCCCGATATCATCCGTCATTTCTATTGTAGAGTCACACCACGTAGTTTCCCCGAGTCCCGGGATAGAATCGATGAGCTTCGTTAGCGATTCCTCGTCGCCTAACGAACGTCCACCCTTCAAACTCCCCGACAATTGGGTAGGACGACAATTATTCCTCCCCGTCCGTATAGTAGGTATTCGTCAGAGAGTCCCGGCCCGCCTCCGAAACTACCCTCCGCGTTCGTTCGAGAATGGACCCCTGTTCTCGTAGGGTGAAGGGAGCAGTGATTGAACACTCGGTTTTTAATTATTAATCGAAAGCCTTCGAACGGTACAGGATAAACTAACGCCCAGTACAGTGCTTGACGATCGTATTGCAACCAAACAAATTTGTCTCTCCACGAATCACCTTTTACATTACCCTCTCCCATGGAAAAAATTATATGACTGATTTACGTGCCGATCGTGGTGGGCCGTATTCGCCATATTTCACCCTTTAAATGGAAAAATTTTAGATTTTGTCGATCCGTTCGCTTGTTCACCCGAGAAGGCGTGAAAACCGATCGATTTCCTAAAACCGGCGGCACTCGTGTATCGTTTATTCCTACGTGCGATCGGCGTACGAAGTTTTTCTTGCATGGACGGTACGCAAGGAAATCCAGGCCGTATTTCACCACATTTAACCCTTTAAAATGTAAAAATAAAAGATTTTGTTGATCCATTTGCTTGTTCACGCTCGTCAGCCCTGAAAACCGACCAGTTTCCTAAAATCGGCAGCACTCGCGTATCGTTTATCCCTATACGCGATCAGAGTGCGAAGTTTTCCTTGCACGCGAGGAACGCAAGGAAATCCGGGCCGTATTTACCACATATCACCCTAAAAATGTGAAAATAAAAGATTTTCTCGATCCATTCGCTCCTTCACTCTGGTCACCCTTGAAAACCGACCGGTTTCCTAAAACCGCCGGCACTCGCATATCGTTTATCTCCATACGCGATCAGAGTGCGAAGTTTTCCCTGCACGCACGGAACGCAAGGAAATCCGGGCCGTATTTACCACATATGACCCTAAAAATGTGAAAATAAAAGTTTTTCTTGATCCATTCGCTCCTTCACTCTGGTCACCCTTGAAAACCGATCGGTTTCCTAAAACCGTCGGCACTCGCGTATCGTTTATCCCTATACGCGATCGGAGTGCGAAGTTTTCCCTGCACGCACGGAACGCAAGGAAATCCGGGCCGTTCACCCTATATCACCCCCTTCGTAACAACTATCACGCAGAATCTCCGCGGTCACTGTGTTTGGAGGATTTCTCACGCCGGTAACGCGTAGGATATTCCAGAATGTGAAGAAGCTCCGATGGTCTAGAGGTGGTGGAAGGTGAATTATCCGTCGGACACAGAGGGAGACGAGGAGGCGGAGGGACCTCACGTCGGGGAAAAAAGAAAGGCGACTGATAATTACGAATCATAAATAATTCATATGCGCATACATGAGTATAATACACGCGTGACGAGAGTACTCGGTGAACCTCGTGCCGCGCACGAACGAAGAGAAAAGAAAAAATATATATAGTCGCCCGAGAAGAAAAATTGCTCAGCTCGCCCGCGCGCTGCTTCTTTTTTTTTCATCTCTTGTACAACCCGCTGCCGCCGTGCAACATTGCATCTCCGCGTATAGTGCGGGGAATATAGAAGGCCGAACAGCAGCAAACGCAGCAAAAAAAAAAAAAAAAAAAAGACAAAGTTATACGCAGCGGCGAAGAGATGGGCACATAAATAATGTATGTATGTTCATATACGTGCTTGGAAACCGAAAAAGTTTGGAAAAACTGTGTATTGACGGTGGGCTATATCCGTTGTTCGATCGCCACTTGCGTGTAACTATGGTCCAGGTATAATATTCCGCGAAACGCCCTTTTACGAGACGGCTCGACGTTCTTCTCCTCCATCGAGCTCCTCGGGAACACTCGATAGGTTTAATTGTGCGGGCCCTCGCACAGGCCGTGCAAACCCGGAGGGCGTTACACCGGAGGCAAAACTGCTCTCGGCCTTAAGGAGGCTCCCGCGCTCCGAGCTAGTCGAGCAAGTGCTACATTTTTTTTTTTTCCTCTCTTTCATGCAAGGTTTTGTGCATCGATAGACCAGGCTGAATGGCTATTCGTATGTTTCTTAACGTATAAAAATAGTAATAGCAATAAATTAAAATGCTAAAAAAATTTTATTGATAAATAGAAATTAAATTGATACACTGAGATAAAGGATAGTATTTTCTACTATACCGATAGTTCTCAGGAGGAACGTCTGTATAGTTTCTGATGGTATATATTCTATTGGTTAAATTATAATTGTAGTTGCAACCATGATTTTTTTGTCACTGTCGTAACTATAAAATGTAAAGGTTACCCCTGGGGACCATTTTTTATGGTAAAAAGTCAGTATTGTTGCATTTACTATGTCATTTTTTCTCAGTGTAAATAAAAATTAAATGGACAAATAAAAATTGAACGCTAAATGAAATGTTAATTGTTAAATTAAATTAACTAAACATTAAATTGATAATTTGAATTGATGGCAAAAAAATTAAAACCGAGCAAAATATGTGGATTATCGTCCGAAAAAAATAAGCAATCATGTGCTGCCTGGACCATCCGAATAAGACTGTTGTAGGAGAACGGACCCGACGATGAAGGACGGTTTCCCGAAAAATGCCCCCAAACCCGATTATATTTTTGCAAATCCATTACCTACCGGTGCTTTTCCGGGTTCGTCATAGTTCACCATCGCCTGTATTATATTCGCCAGAAAAAGGAAACTATTCGCAAACGAATAAAAAAAAAAATTACACTCATTCGACGAGTGAGGTCGCGCCTTCATCCGCCTTGAACTCTCGTTGCGCAGCTCTCGCGCTTTCCTCGCTCGCATCGCCGACAACCGGGACGAGCTCTCAGAGCTGATTTTTCAGAGAGACGGACAGCCGCGCGGTAAACTGCTCCTCCGAACAAACATGGACGAAACTCTACTGCCGACTGAGTCTTTAATAAGACCCCTTACGCCTTTAATACATAGTTGCAACAATTACTCTCCGTATCGCATATTTTCTTTTGTATCTCTTGTTTATCATCTGTCGACAGACAGGCCCTGGTGCACCGGGACGTGCACCTCCCACCCGTCAAATATGAGTGTACGAGAGAGTCGGGTACGGTTCGGTACGGTCACGCACGCGGAAAATTATTACCCGTGACCCTCCGCCGACTTGGAGAACGGTACGCGACGAGAGGCCAGAACTTACCAGGCGGAGGGCCTCCATGAGGCACGTGTCCGCGCGTCCGCACGTTCTTAGCTATATTAATTAAGGTGCCCCCGCTGCAAATTTTCATGGGTATAAATTACGACGAAGCCAGGTAACCGGGCGTATCGTCTGTCAGCCTGGCAGCACCTCCACTATCCTAAGACACACTAGAATCCCATACACTCATACATACACATGCATACACAAACATATGCATACAGATACATATGTGTACACATACACATGTATACACATACATATGCATACACATGCATACACATGCACATGTATACACATGCACATGTATACACATGCACATGTATACACATGCACATGTATACACATGCACATGTATACACATGCACATGTATACACATACACATGTATACACATACGCATGTGTACACATACACATGTATGTGCATGTATAGACATACACATGTGTACACATACACATGTATGTGCAAGTATAGACATGTATGTGCATACACATGTATGTGCATGCACATATTTGTATCTTTATATATAAGATATAATCTATATATGTATACATATAGACGATAGTTTACAGTACATAGTTCTGGGTGAACGCTGAGTGCACTGTTCCTAGTCTTCACCGCATTATTACAGTACGTTGGCATTAGTCTGCCCTCTGTTCTGCAAGCTGCGGCTGCTGCTGCTGCTGCCGTTGTGCTTCGACTAAATTTCAACCGAGCATGAATCCTCATATACCTAATAATAATACCTACCTCTCCGCGGAGCTACGCTACACCGAAAATGCTCCAATAATTTCGCGGATGCTTCCGCAGCTACTCCTCCGAGGCTTCTGTCTTAGGCGAGGAGTGCGGGGCAGAATGGACCGTTTTTACCATTTCGTGATGCAACATAAAAGAAAGTCCCATTCCAAACGAGGGAGACGGGTCCGTTTTGCCCCGCTCTCGCCTACCCTCCCACCATGTTGGCGGGCAATGCATATTACTCATAGTTTATGGATAGGCGATAGAAAATTGACCTGTTACCGGCGTGTCGATAACATCGCCGAAGAGTGTAATAACACGCAGCGTTAAACCGGATACGATATCGCGTTATAGATACTTGTATCTCATAGAATAATACATGATGAGGATACTACACTCTCGTTGACCGTTGAACAATCTTCCGTGTAATCTACGAACCGTTGCACGGTATATCTATGTCGGTATTTCAATATTTTTTTCTATTCTATTTTTTTTTTTGCAGTTTCTCAAAATCTTATTCGATGAGTGCGGGGCGGAGTGGACCGTTTTGTGGCGGGACATAAAACAGCGTCTCATCCGAGACGAGGGAAACGGGTCCGTTTTGCCCCGCTCTCCCCTATGCTCCGACCATATTGGCGGGCAACATATTAAACATGGTTTGTGGGTAAATAATGGAAAACGGACCTGTTACCGACCGCCGATAATATTGCCAAACGTTCTAACGACACGCCGCGTTAAACCAGATACGATATCGCGTTATAAATATATTATTTATTGATTTATTTTATTTATTTACGGGTTCTGCCCTTTTGCATATTAATAAGTAGCATTACAATCATAATAGGAACATACTTTGAGCATCTCCATATAAAATGAACACTCCCACGTACATAGAAAATAGAAAAATAGAAACATGGTAATATAATATTATAATATAAAAATACAATATAATATAATGCAATAATAGCTAAGTTTCCGCGGGTCTACGTTTTACCCAAAGTGCTGCAATAATTTTGCAGATGCACCACCTCCGTCACAGTTTTTAATCATGGTCCAAGAGTGCGGGGCAAGACGGACCGCTTTCACCGTTTCATGACGGGACACAAACTCTCATTCGAAACGAGGGACAAGTGTCCGTTTTGCCCCGCTCTTCCCTGCGCTCCCACGACCGACAACATATTACACATAGTTTACGAACAGACAATAGAAAATAGACCTGTTACCGACCGCCGATAATATCGCCGAACGGTGTAATAACACGCCGCGGTTAAACCAGATACGATATCGCCTTATAGATACTTGTGTCTCATAGAATAATACACGATAACGATAATACACTCTCGCCGATCGTTAAACAATCTTCCGTCGAATCTACGTACCGGCGCAACCCACGCTGCAACCCTATATCTATATCGGCATTAAACAATTTTTTATTCGTTCCTTTTTTAGCACAGTTTCTCAAAGCCCTCGCCATGGGCTCTGCAATCCCTCCGCCGATAACCCCGAGAGAGAGAGAATACAGCACAGACCGCTCCGCGCTCTATCCGGGCGTATGCAAAGTATCCGAACGGCCGTGCCCGCACGCCATTCGAAACTTGCAATTTCACTTTATTATGTACTTCGGCCCATGTTTGATTTTTTTTTTTTAATTTTTTTTTTTAATTCAACTTTTTTGTATTATCATTCGCCACACCAGCCTCCCGCTCGGACCCTCCGCGTCTTTTATGCACCGTAGGGAACTCTTCCTTTTATTGCCGCCTACACCGAGGCTCATTTTGCCCGGCTCTCCTCCCGCGGGCCGCTCGCACGGGCTGTGCCTTAAACGGGCGTACGTACTCACCTCACTCGTACCTCTCGCGCCGGTCAGCCCGATATCCTTTCCAGCCCGCTCGCGCGCGAGGCCAGCCCTTTAATTTGGCACGTGCACACCACCGAGCCGCTCTCACTCCGTCGCTACTCTCTTGGCCCATTGTCTTGCAATGATTATCGGTTGCTTCCCTCCCATCTGTATTCTTGCGTGTATGCATTGCACACCGCCGTACGTAGCCCGTGTACGTGGCTGTAAGTATAGCGACGCTTACGGCCCTTTGTGATCGGCCGACTTCGAGCCGACCGGGCCATCGCCGGAGACCCGCGAGGATCCACTCGCGGCTGCAATGCCGGGCGAGGTGCCCGAGAGATTCGACGGGGAGACGGACCGGGACGAGCGGCACGCGCGGTTGACGTTCTCTCTTTTTCTCGAGGCACATACACAGTAAAAAAAAATCATTACGTAAAATCGGAATGCAAAATTTCGTAAAAATAATTTTTAACATAAATGACAAACGAGTTTGTCAATAATTTTAATATACGAACTTGTCCTTCTATTTCCCGGTCGTTGACAATTTTAGTTTGTACGTTTGGTTGTAAAACTAGATTAACAAATTTAAAAAAAAAACGTTTGTGGACAATAAGTTGTAAAAAGTAAAAATTTTTTTTTTACTGTGTAGCCGTTTCCGCAGTTCGTAGGGGAGAGTGGGGCGAAATGGAACAGTGGGGCGAAACGGGACGGAGAATCGGGACGCATCGATGGGGCAAAGTGGGGCGTCTGGAAATTATTGAAAAATTGCGTTTTTTGAAGCTTTTTCAAAAAGGCAATTTTCCAATCATTTTGGGACATACCATTTTGCCCCATTGATGCATCCCGATTGTCGGTCCCGTTTTGCCCCTCTGTCCCTTACTCTACCGCATCTATTTTTTTTTTTTCTTGTAATAGTTCATCGGTAAGGTCTTCGATTATTATCGTCTCGCGAGTAACCTCTCGATTAAATTACTCGCCGTATTACCGACTCCGATTATAAATGATTAGAAATAGTTTGCAGAGCGGAGGGAAAGGTCCCCCGCGATGGATGAAGAGCCGACGCCCCCCCCCGGTTATAATCCCGAGCTAATTGCGAAATCGATATCAGTCGGCTCGACCACCCGACAACCTCTCCTGTTGACGGAAACGCCCTGAACTCTCCTCTATAGCCGTTATCATTATTATCATTATTACAATGGTATGAAAATTACAAAAATCAATATCAATTAAACATTTTTCTAATCGTTCGTCGCGTAACATTTAAGTGGTATGGAAGAATAATTTATTGGATGAAAATTTATTCTATTGGCTGAAGCGAAATACGATCTTATCAAAATTTTCAAGACCTTCGATTCATTTTCGTTATTTTTTTTTTCTCAGGGCTTTATTATTATTATTACTAGCAGATTGTTGTGGCTCAGACTGTGAAATTTAGAAAGTGGAAATATAAATTTCTGGAGATTTAACGGAAATACGTCAATTCAGGTTTGAAAAATCTCATTATTTCGGCCGGAAGTGACGTATTTCCGATATAACGTCACTTCTGGTTTGAAAATCGCATTTTTCGACCGGAAGTTTTTCCGATATGATGTCACTTCCGATCGAAATTTTTTTTCTCACACCGGAAGTTACGTGTTTCGGGTGTAGAAGTACAAGATTATTACGAAATACACTCTGAACTCAGAACAGATCGAGCGTAAATAAATTTTTATTAAATTTCCGACGAGACGAGCGCTGAAATTTTCATCGTTTATAGTACGATACTGACGTCGTTGAAGGGTGTAGGGAAAGAGAGTTAAGACGCTTATTGGAGCCCCGAGCGATCGACGCATTATTCCGGCGAAGGTTCGGGGCTGCGGAGCGGCGCACCGGCGAAAAGCGAAATTCGCGGCCAATTCACGCGGAGCAAAAAGGCTTACGGGGCATAAAACCGGTTTTAGGGATGGCGGGATTCCCGTCCCGTTTCACCAGCATTATATATCGCATGTTCGGCTGCAATTTCGTATTCATTAAAGGGTCCCGACATTAGGAGGCGGCGGATAGGATGTACCGAATCACTGCGGCAGATAAACCCGTCTGCTTCAGTACAGATATCGATCTGTACTGAATCGTCCGTAGTACATATCTAAACGCTCTGGTACGCCCCACAGCGTGTCACTGTAGGTTTTAATCCGTTAAGTTCGAAGCCCTTTCCCGTTGAAAATAATAAAACTCGCCGGCTCGAGCGTTTCGCGCGCTCGCTGTATCTGTGAATATATGTGAGTATCTGTGAGATTTGTGAGTATATGTGAGTATCTGTGAGTATTTGTGAGTATTTGTGAGTATTTGTGAGTATTTGTGAGCATATGTGAGCATATGTGAGTATATGTGAGTATATGTGAGTATATGTGAGTATATGTGAGTATATGTGAGTATATGTGAGTATATGTGAGTATATGTGAGTATATGTGAGTATATGTGAGTACATGTGAGTACATGTGAGTACATGTGAGTACATGTGAGTATATGTGGGTATATGTGAGTATATGTGGGTATATGTGAGTATATGTGAGTATATGTGAGTATATGTGAGTATATGTGAGTATATGTGAGTATCTGAAATAGCCAAAAGGTAAATAGGGGAGACCGGAGCAAAATGGCACAGTGGGGTAAAACGGGACAGTGAGGGCAAAACTCAATTTTCCAATGATTTTTGGATGCCCCATTTTGTCCCAACGATACATCCGGATTTTCAAACCCGTTTTGCCCCACGTACCACCATCGCCACCATCCAAAAGTTATTGGACAATTGCGTTTTGTCTCGTAATGCCGTTTTGCCCCAATGTGCCATTTTGCCCCGCTCTCCCATACGCGATATTTCAGAACTGAAGAACATTCCAAAAACTCTCGGTGATACGTAAACTTCGATCGTCGTGTACGCTCGTTCGCACGCGTATTGCCCAATAACTGTGGCTGGTTGTGTAATACATTAACGTTGGCTATACATTGAAAAAAAAAAAAAAAAAATTATATCGATCCTTTCGTTTTCAGGAACTCAAGGAAAGCTTCAACTACGGCCTCTTCTGTCCACCGGTTAACGGGAAAGCCGGAAAGTTTCTGGACGAGGAACGACGTCTCGGGGATTATCCGTTCAACGGTCGGGTTGGCTATTTGGAGGTAAATCTTTCGATAAAAAACGAGTCGCGTTAAAAGTAAATTAAAACAAACATTGAGAGCTACGCTTTAATTTCCGCGCTGCCACGAGCCGTCGTCGTGTACGGCGAAGGGAAGGAAAAAATAAAAATAAAAAAGCTGTCTTGTGTACCGCGGAAAAAAAGGGGCCTAGGGGAGACAGGAGAGGAACGCTCGCTCGCGTGAATGGAAGCGTAAATGACTTCTTCTGCTCCGTTCTCCCTCCTCCAGCGATTCCCATCTACATTGATGTCGGGGCTCGTCAGGCTACGAGACACTAAGTGAATGTGGCTGGCTCTTCGTCGAGAAAAAAAAAAAAAAAAGATAAAACAAAGAGATTGCAGAGCGTGGTTTTCATGACGAAGAATAAATGAAAAGCGAGCTGTCCATCGAGCGCTTTTTTTCTCCTTCTTCCGGCAATGAAAAGACGATATCGAAGAGGTCAAGGCTGGGACGAAAGATTTCAACGACCATTTATTTTTCATTTATCGTCGCCGAGAGAGATTCATTTTGCAATAACCAGATTCGCCGTGGCAATCCTCGAAGGCGAAGAAGTTTTTTTTTTTTTTTTGGTTTCATGCGCGATTATTTCTCTCTATCTCTCTGTGCAAATCGATCGGAAACGGCGAGACGTGTTATCTATCGCGTACCCGCGGTCGTTCTCCGTGTGCGACTCCTTGCCCGAGCCACTCTCCGCGTGCCAACGAAAAAACGACAGAAACAAATGTCCCGTCGGGTTAACGAGTTCCAGACGCTGCATCGCGGTTTCTTGCGTAACTGCGGATAGCCACGGGAGTCCTGTAATACTGGTAGCACAGTACGAGATACCAGCAGTGGCGAACAGCAAAAGTAATAGTATTGGTTGCACCGGTGGAGTTACAGTCGGACCTCCGGATTTGTCGCCGATAGACTCGAGACCGGAATTACCGGACGAAGGAAAGGAAAGGATGAGGAGAAAAAGATTAAAAAAAAAAATCTGAAAATCTGAACGCTTAGACAGATTTTTGGGAAATCGAGTACCAAAGTTCCTCGAACGTTATAATCGTGCTCTATTTTAGAACGATGACCTTAAAATTTACGCTAGTTGAAGGTACAGCTGAATTTTTTTCTTTAATTGTTTGGAAAATTTTGAAGCAGGAAAAAAATGTCACTTGAATTTTTCTTTCTTTTACGAATATAACTTCCTCAGTGAAGAAGCAAAAAATATACATGTGGAAAGGAATCGGAGAACAATTCTCTTCGAGAACTGATTTATCGATTTAGAGAACGGAATAACCGGACGAAGGATCAAAAGATGGATACAACCGTCGAGTTAAGATTGATAAGAAAAAAATCTCTAAATGTGAACCCTTGAAGATCTGAAGTAAATTGAGTACCAAAGGTCTCGATCAACACGCATATCGTATACGCTCGTGCACATTTTTCAGACGATAAGCTCAAAATTTACGCAAGCTGGAAGTAACAAAGAATTTTAGTTTCTTCCAATTTGTGGAAAAATTTTAAATAGGAAAGAAATGTACTCGAATTGTTTTTCTTTCTTTTACGAAAATAATTTTCTCAAAAGAATAACTTTCTCTTCGAAAAGAAGCGATGAGAAGAATGTAAAAAAAAAAAAAAAAAACATTGTAAAATCAATTCCCTTGAAGAACTGATTTACCGATAATATCACCTAAAATCATTTCGTCTGGTAGAGAGGAACGATCGTGCCGCGAAGGAGAAGTCCTCCCCTTCGTGATCTCGTGGTCGCGAGGAAACAGTAGCAGAGCGCACGGGTCCGGATAGCTGGTAATCACGGACCGTTATAGAATACCGCGCAGGAGAAGCAGCAAAGTAGCAATCCCGTCGGTCGAGCGCGGTGGACGATATTCCAGCCTGGGCGCGGTAATATTAACCGATAGAATTCGCGATTCGACGGGGCGGCCGGTGTATTATAAGAAGCAAATGCGAGCGTGCAGCAGTTTCTGTAATACCCGTTCCAGAAGCAGAAGCCTTCCAGCCCACGGCGTTCCAGTGTACTATTATAGCGAATGGTTATTATGTGACTGTCCGCACCACTTGCGAGTACTCGAGGAGTTCCCGCGCGGTAGCCGGTTATTCCTATTGTCCCATTGTTGCTCGGCGATATCTCGCTAATGCAGTCGAAAGAATTATTCCGACGGCGGACTTGTGTACGCAGCATCCGCGACGATGCGAAATGCTTATCAACCGGCATAAAGTATATAAATAAACAAGAAAAATGTTTAATAGTGAAGAAAACAAAAAATACTTCAACCATTTTTTTCGCTCGAGTAGAATCGGCATCATACTTTAATTAGCATCGTCGTATAAAGATCTGGCGGGTACTGGACCCGATTATTTCCTTCGTTGTATAAAATAATATGATATAACATAATATTGTATTATTATTATTTATATATTATTAAAATTTATCTGATATACACGGATGATATTATTTTAGGGTTATCACGGATACGGAGGGTAGATATTATTTTAGGAAAATGATCGGATTTCATTCGTTGTTTTAGTCCGGAAATGCTTATCAACCATCAGAAAGTTTATACATTTGTAATTTTAATTTAATACGTCAACCACTAGTTTTTGCTCGAGTACAATCAACATCATACTTTGATTAGCATCGTGGTATGAAGATCTGGCTGGTTCTCGACCCGACTATTTTCTTTTTATTATATACAATAATATAATGTAACATATTATATAATAATTATTAATATATTTATATATATTATTAAAATTTGTATTATTTTCTGATGCAAATGGATGACGATAGGGAATTCAATTATTTTAGGAAAACGATTGAATTTCATTGGTAGCTTTAGTCGTGAAAATTTCTCATAATTTTGATGAGGGATCGTGATCATTAGCGGTAAATTTGTATGCGCCGTACCGAGTAATCGCGTCGACTTTATGAGTCTCGGTGAATTCTCGGGGCGTCGCGTTGCTAATTATCTCGTGACGCCCCGGCGAGAACGATGTTTAACCAGATGAGGATCATCTCTCGGGCGCCTCGGATAGTCTTCTTTTATTATAACACAAACAGGCGCACTCGGGCTATGCGAGATACACCGCGATATCTTCCAGCTGCAATTATATAGTGTAACGTATCGCGCCGATGCCCCGATGAGAAGGGTAGTATAAAGTCATCCGTTTAGCGACGCTTTTTACTGGAGTCGTTAAAAAGTAGGATAGCAAAGTGAGACGCAACTCCCGAGCCAGCGTGAGACTAATCGACGGTTCCCCCGTGACTCTTATCTTTACGATTACAGCTCAAGTACAAGAAGCGGGTGTACAAGATGTTACACCTGGACGAGAAGCAACTGAAGGCCATGCACACCAGAACCAATCTACGGAGATTACTCGACTACGTGGCCAACAGTCAGGTCGAGAAAATTGCCAAGATGTGCAGCAAGGGACTCGATCCGAATTTTCATTGTCAGGAGAGCGGAGGTAAATTGAAGACAATTTTACTGTGCTCCCTCATTTCTCAGCCCGTTCGAAAAAAATGAACAGTAGTTATATTTCCACTTATGCAAATAATAGTAATAATAATCCACATTATAATACAGTTCATGTCGACTCGATACTCACACCGATACCCACAGATTCTCACAGGGAAGGATATTCGCACAGATACTCACAGATACTCACGGATGCTCACACATGCTCACACGAATACTCACATTTACCCACAGATACTCACAGATTCTCACACGAATATTCACAGTTACTCACAGATACTCACAGATACTCACATGGAACTCACAAATACTCACACTGGAACTCACAAATACTCACACGGATACTCCCAGCTACTTACGTGGATCCTCACAGATGCTCCCAGGATACTCACAGATACTCACAAATATTCACCGATACTCACCGACACTCATCGCCACTCACACAGATACTGCGCCGCGCGAAGCCCGCGAGCCATCATAACCGCCAGTCATAATAATAATTTCAATTGCCAATAATTTTCATACATTTCAGACAGGCAATAATACATTGCAGACAGTGAGTGATACTTTATTTTTTCTTGAATCGTTACAGAAACACCACTGACCCTCGCGACCAGTCTGAAGAAGCCGTCGAAAGTGATAATAGCCTTGGTGAACGGTGGAGCTCTGCTCGATTACCGAACGAAGGAGGGTCTCACGGCGATGCATCGAGCCGTCGAGAGGAACAGTCTCGAGGCCGTGAAGACGCTTCTCGAGCTCGGTGCGAGCCCGAATTACAAGGACACGAAGGGGCTCACACCGCTCTACTACAGTGTCATATACAAAACTGATCCGATGCTATGCGAGACACTTCTTCACGATCACGCGACCATCGGTGCTCAGGATCTTCAGGGTTGGCAGGAGGTCCATCAGGTAATAAATATAAATAAATAAAAACGAGAAATTCTCCAACACCGATATTTTCTGCTTAGTCCCAAAATTAACGAATATTTATTTTATTTATTATATTTATTATATTTCAGGCCTGCCGCAACAATTTGGTCCAACACCTAGATCATCTTCTGTTCTACGGCGCGGACATGAACGCCCGCAACGCATCGGGGAACACGCCTTTGCACGTGTGCGCCGTTAACAACACCGACTCGTCGTGCATTCGTCAGCTGCTGTTCCGAGGTGCCCAGAAGGACAGTCTCAATTACGCCAATCAGACGCCCTATCAAGTCGCCGTGATAGCCGGAAACATGGAGCTGGCTGAAGTAATAAAAAACTATCAGCCCGACGAAGTCGGTGAGTGCGAGGAGAGAAGGAACGACGAAGAAAGAAACATAGAAGAGGGGACGAAACAAATGGGCAACAGCAAATGACGACGACGCAAAAGATATCCGACTGACTGACCGATCGACAGGGGAGCATAGATTTTCCATGTACCGATCTAACGAGTACTCGTTGTTCGCTATCCGCGGGGGAAAAGAAAATAACAAAGCTCGTATTCCTCGGGTTCCCGCGGAATCCTTCCGGCTTTCTCCCGTAACGGCCGCGCGCGCCAGAGTTCTCCGTTATTCGCGGAGTGGACCGTGCGCATGCGCGCGCTCCCTTTCGTCCTTTGATTCTCGCGATGTCTTGCCCTCGCTGCTCCTCTTCCTCCTTGCCTGTCGGCCTTCGACGATCGACGAAGGAGGAAGAGGAGGACGGAAGAGCAAGGGGAGATTCCTCGGTGAAAAGCTCGAACTGACGTTGACGTACGACGACGTGACTCCCTCGAGATTCCACCGGAGATAGAGTAAGGTGCGCGCGAGCGTGCCCCGGCTTACCTCTCGGAGAATCGATCGAGGAGGGGGCAACACATATGGGCGTTTCCACGTCGGACGGCCCAAAACCCTGACCCTCTTAAATCAAGCTGAAAGAATTACAGGATTTCTGCATACAATTCATATTTAAACAATTTTTTAGATGCCTGCGGAAATTGAACGCAATCCCAACCAGTTCTCAAATTTACACATGTTGTCTCGCATTAATAAAAGTGCAATTTTAAGCAAATTGCCACAGTCATACTTACCGAATAAAAAACTTCTCAGTTATTTTACATTTTTTCATACTTGGAAAATATTGACAACATTTACGAAGATAATTCATCAAGAATTGCATCTTTTTTGTAGACGACGTTTTTTTTTTGTACGAGCAAAAGTTTCCGAGACATAATAATCGTTGAATATTAACACGCTGCAAACTTGAAAATAAGAGTCGATAAAAATCTGAAAAAATGTGCAGCTACTCACACTATATAATACAACATCACGAACGTTCAGCTCGATCTATGAGGGTCAAGGTTTTGAACCGTTCGACTTGACGCGAAATGCCCCATATTTTCCTCCAATACCACCTCAACCACAGTAACTGTACGGACGTTAAATATCAAACGCAAGTCGAACGTTTTATTTGCGTAGGCACGGTACTATGGTTAGTCGGTATAAACGTTGGTATATATTTGTAGTGGTTACTACATTGAGACTATTATATCGCATGCTGTATCAGCTTGGGCATGAGCACGTGCACGCTTTTAGCATACTCGTTAGATGTTCGTTAGAGGTATCCGAAGGTAGATATAGAAACGGTATAGACGCGACGCAGAGGTTGAGGCGTAACAGAGAGAAGGTTGTAGGAGAGAGAGTGTATCGAGGTCCGATCGTCGTCGTCGTAGTCGTCGTTGCCCGAACGATATCGGTATCGATCGATCTACCGGTGTGTTGTGCTGGTGGAGATAAAGCACGAGGAAGTAAATGCCTCGGTCTCGTTCCGCGGAATAGTACACTTTATATAAAAATAATTCTTACTGTATATAAATATATCACCGGGGGTGGTTCGCCGATTGTGGATGCTCGCTCCGTTGGATGTGGCTATAACTACAGGCACGAGAATCTCCCGGTGAGCATCTATCGGTATTCGAAGAACGATTATGCGAGGAATACGGAATTCGTCGGAGAACGGAAAGGGGGAGAGAGATTTAAATGAAACAAATAAAAAGAGTACAAAATAACTGAAATCACCGGATGCTGAATCGCAGTCGTTCCTGGCGATCCACGATTTTGCTTCTTCGCAACGCTGTCGCGACGGTTACATAGTATCGTGAAGAATTCATTTCATCGACATTGTTTCATCTTTTTTTTTTTTCACTCGCTCTCAAGTTGGTCAATATTTACTTGTGCTGTAGAATAAACACTTGTTGAGGAAGCAACTGCACGGAATACTAGTGAAACGAGTGCTACATTTTTGCAATCGTTTATCCAAAAATGTTGTGCCTTTGTTAACAATAATGGAAGTTGATTTGTATTGCTGCACGGGTCCTCGATTAAGGAAACTTTTGATAACGATGTTTTTGCAAATACGTAAACCGATAAATGCAAATTTCCATGCCGATACATTTTCGTTGAGTTTTTTCAAAGAAAAAACCTTATTTTTCAGCCAATTTTAATACACCACGGCTCATTTTGTTCCTCGAACGTTGCTCTAGGAATTCACCAAGTAGATTTTCTCATAGTTTTCGTCTTTAAAAATGACAACAGTTTGTTTATAGGAAATAAACTCCGAGATTAAACTATGGACTGTATTTGACAAATGATCAAACCTACAAAATAATCTATTTGGTGAATTCGTAGAGCAAAGTTTAAGAAACAAGATTCAATTCAATTCAATCTTACATTGAAAAAACCCACTAGAATCCGCGAATTTCCATAATAATACGTATCATGGAAATTCGCCTTTACCAGCTGTTGTTCTTGCAAGACCATCGTGATTAATATTTCTCTTGGCCGAGGACACATGCGATAACTCAAATCAACCTGCTTTACTGTCAATAAATGCATACAATTTTGGATAAACAATTGTAAAAATTTAACACTGAATTGTCTAGCGTGCCACGCAAAAGCTACCTTAAAGTCTAGCTCGAACTGGTAGGCTCATTGCCGGAGACTTTGCGATCCGCGTCGCGGTCCATTGATGTCCGTGAGACTAAAAAAAAAATAAGGCGCAAACATCGGGCGAGCTAGAAGTAGCGGCGATCGGCAAATGCGTCAATGTGGGTCAGTTTCGTAATAAAAAAAAATGAACAAGAGCGTCGATGGACCGCGAGACGCGTGCATTTTTATCTAAGGACCTCTCTCGTGCACATTCTGTAAAATCGCTGACGAGCGTACGAGGGATCGTGTGTGATCCAAAATCATCAAGAAAAAAAAAAAAAATTACAAACAAATTTTTATAAATCCCTCGTATCGCTCGCAAATTGTATCCAACGAAACTGATACAAGCCCCGCGTGAGACTGTGACATGTGGGTGTGTGCTTCACCGCTTCGTAAAATTTTTTAACCACCTAACAAAAGTAATTCGTCGTTGTGCTATTATATAATGATTAATCCCATTGATCCGTATATAATCCACGATAACATTGCTACGTATTATGTACCACCTACATTTGTTACTATTGTGGCTGGGTGGCGTGTGGTTAACAAAAAAAAAAAAAAAAAAAATCTTGCAAATCGAACATTTCTTTTCAATCTTTTATTTTTATTTTTAAAAATATATTTCACGTAGTAATCTCGTATGGTTTGTTGTGTAAAGGATGACAAAAAAGTGGATGACGATAATGTACAAGGCTGCCACGAACTCGGAAGTCTCGACGCTCAGAGGCCGAGGTTCCAAGAGTTGTCCCATCAATAATCAATCAATCGAATAAAAAAAAATATTTAAAAAAACCCCACGATCAATCGTGATTTGTCTTTATCGCGATGAAGCCCCGGATTCTCTTGGTACCTTTGATCCCTTGGTGGAATGCAGACACCGAGTTCCAAAGCGCGCACACACGCGTTGCGCGCTCCCTTGTAAGGCTAAGTAATACTTTCTTTACTTATCCTTGCAACCTCGAATTTTGCAGTACCGTTTAAAGGGCCGCCACGCTACAACCCGAAGAGACGATCGGTGGCATTCGGCGGAATGACCACGAGCTGTTCGGCGAGCAATCTGGGCACCCTAACGAGGATACCGTCGTCGAGCGATCACCAGGGAAGCGGCGGAACGATGGTAGCTTCGGCATCGTGCACCGGAACCCTCACCAGAACGATCTCGGTGGACCAGTATCCGTCCGGTACGTTGAGCAGGCTGCCGATCGTCGAGCAATACACGGCGGGCACGTTGAGCCGAGTATCGACGTCAGGGTCGACGATCGAGCAACAGTACTCGAGCGGCGTGCCGCGCGGTGGTGCGTCGAGCCTCGCCGAGCAGCAGCAGCAACAGTACTCGACGGGAACGTTGGGAAGGGTGTCGTCGACGAGCAACGAGCATTACTCGAGTCCCGGCACCCTGAGCAGAACGCCGTCCACAGAGCGACAATACCCGGCTACAGGAAGCCTCAGCAGGGCGCCGTCCACGGAACAGCAGTACACGACCGCCGGTACTTTGAGCAGAACACCGTCCAGCGAAAAGTACTCAGGAACGAGTCTGAGCAGAGTTCCGTCGACGGAGCAGCCCCAGCAGCAGCAGTCGTCGCAGCAGCAGTATTCGAATAATTGTATAACGCGCACCGAGTCCCACCAAAGCAACCTGAACAGAGTGCCGTCCATTGAACAGAGCCGCGCCGATTGCGGCAACACCCTCCAGAGAATACCGTCCGAGCAGCATCTGATGGGATCGACCGGCAGAGCTCATCATCAGGAACACCACGCCGGTGGTCATCATCCGATGATGAGCAGGAGCGAACACCTACAGAACACCATCAACCGACTACCGTCCGATTACCAGAGTCCCGGCGCCCTCAGGGATCCTACAGCGAGGTAAGCATAAACTGTCTTTGCCCCCACGACGGAGGAATCTGATGGTGTTGTCCGGGACGGGCAGGAATCGATCAGCGAATAAACGAATATATTTTTTTGGTATCACTCTTTTTTTTTCGCTCTGGCGGTATAACGTGTTTTTACGCTGGGGAAAAATTGGTTGGGTTGACCAAAAGTCGCGGTGACATCCACAGCAGAGTCGTCCACTGACCGAACCACCTTCCAAATTACGATGGTGGTTTTGTGGAAAAGTCTACGAAGTGTTTTGTCGAAACGACTACGCGGACCAACGCTCGATGATACTCGTATTGAATGGTCGTTTCGACGGTGGAAACGACGGAATGTACCAGCATCGTACCATTAGCACGTGGCGAAAAAAAATGTTTGGTACTGTTGGAAAAAATTTGTTTCAATTATCATCATGAATTATATCAATTTAGGATAAATTTGGACCTTATTTATTACGCATTTCGATATTACGCATTTTGGCAAAAGAAAAACTTAACGACCCAAAGTTGGACTCGAATCGAATTAAACTAGCATGCAAAAACTTTCGGATTTCGAGTCCAACTTTACATCGTTCGATTTTTCTTACTCCGAAATGCGTACTACAGTACTGTATCCTAAATTGATACAATTCATGATGATAAATCAAACCAATTTTTTCCAATATTACCAAACCTTCTTTCGATACGTGCTCAGCACCATAAAAAGAAATTTGTGTGACTGGCTGGTTATTCCATCGTCGCCACCGTTGAAACCATCATTAAACACGAATATGGTGGAGCGGTGCTTTGCGTAGTGGATCCGACAAAATACTTCGTAAACTTCTTGCACAAAACCACCGGGAAAACATGGTTTTTCCGCAGTGGTCGGGTCTGCCAGGGATACGTTCAAAGCTGTTGTTTCTTTGGTTCAAATAAAGCATTGTTTTGTCAAACGATTATTTGCTTCAATTAATAAAAAATTTGTGGATTCGAATAAATATTTTTTGTTGTACACCCAGAACAATAATTTAATTGACGAGCGTCCCGCAAATAAATATTTATTCAAACCAAATAAATATTTATTCAAACCAAATAAATATTTATTCAACCCAAATAAATATTTATTCAAACCAAATAAATATTTATTTAAACCAAATAAATATTTATTTGCGGGGTGCCCGTCAAATGAATTATTTTTCTGGATGTATCAACCAAATAATACCTTCGAACGTATCGTCACCGCGCCTCTGCCAATCCAACAATTTTTTTTCTCGGTGTCCCAATTTGGAAATTATCATTCGAAGCCTGAGCAGTGACTCTTCCGCTGTTAGTCTGTTCGCCTCTCGGTCGTCGATGAATTCCTGCCCGCGCGAAAGCAAAGACAATTTAAGCTTATCTCGCAAAAAACTAAAATAAATTGAAACAACGTGTATTACATCAACGTGTGCCCTCCCTGAACGGTTTTCAAGATCGCCGGCCGCCGAGCACTATCAGAACTTAAGAATAGAGGGCCTGACGAGGCTGCACGAGCATCGTATCGAGTTGCAGCATCGTCTGGACATTCACGGTCGTACAATGGAGATGCCACCCTCGCCCTCGCCGAGCAGCCGAAGTCTCGCTCCCTTCAGCTCGGCTAGTTCCAGTCTCTCCGAGGGCAGCAATCAGCCCTCCGGCGAAGACTCTGCCAGCATCGTCACAGGTACACAAGTCTTTATTCATCTTTTTTTTTGTAAAAAAAAAAAAAAAAAACAGAAAAAACCAAAAAAAGCAAAACACAATCCACGTCGACGCTTGTCCCGGCTCGCTGGCAAGGAAGACAACCGACTATCCCCCAAAGGTGCCCCCCCGGACATGCCGAGCCAGGAAGATCCATCGTCGAATATAGCGAAGCGAAGATCGATAAACAACCCTCCGTGGAAGTTTGTCCGTCGTCAACGAGAGAACGCGGACGGAGAAGTACAATTCATCGCCCTGACGACATCGAAGCGGCGGCGAATATCGATCGTCTTTGAACAGGAAATACTATACGAGAGTTACCGATAGACGATTTGTGTTTATTTTTTTTATTCAATGTTTTATGAATATCTAGATGGGATGTTGTTAAGAGACGCAAACAATAGCTGTCCGATCGTTCGAAGGAATCATCACTATCATTCTTGAACGTGCTTATGATGTTTATTTTTATGTTTTTTCATATCCATATATATATATATATATTTTTTTTTAATCGTGATTCCTTCTATCTCGCTGATAGCTCACAGACAAATATCGTTCAGCTGAAATATCATCATACATTGAATAAATTAAGAAAAAGGCTGTGCTGGCATGCGCAATGTTACAAAAATATTATTAAAAAACAAAAGCGCGATAAAACGGGCTCGATAGACTTTCGTCCAGATTACGATTCGCGACCTAGATGAGTTCTCATAGCTACTTAGCTTTTCTTCTTTTTCTTCTTTCGAGTTCGTTTAGAGATAAATAATTTTTTTTTCTTTCTTTTTATTATTAGAAAAAAAAAAAACTGAGCTCCGCTGCCACGCGCGGTGTGCGATAACTCGTAAAGATCTCTATCTATTTATTGGGTTGCATCTGATCGACTGACTATCGGCAAAAAAAAAAACCTTGATTTTACAGACAAGAGTCTCGGTGACACGGCCTCGGACGTCATCAGCGACAGCTCGGGCGTCGGCACGTCCCAATCCGATACGACAAATTCCCTCTCCATTCCCGGCACCACAGTCGTATGCGTCGAGAGTTACAGCAGCGGTATTGCCGGCCACCTCACCATCAATCAGGGAGACATCCTCGAGGGTAAGGGACCAAGGCTAAATATTAATATATATATATATATATATATAACGAGCTGGAAGAACAGGATCTGTTCTCATCGTCCAATTAATTTCATTGTCGCAGTCACCGGAGCAACGGACTGTGGGCTCTTGGAGGGAGTTCTTCGGGGTCAGGGAACCGGACTCTTCCCCGCTCACTGTGTCCAGGAGGTACGTCTTCGTCACACCAACATACCGCTGGGTCCTCAGATCGTCAGGGAAGGACGCAATCGGGTCCTCGGTCGACGAGAGTCTCAGCACAAGTATTTCGCTACAGCGCCGAGACTGAAGAAGCCGTGAGTCCTCGCAAGCTGAAATTCATTAGTACATTATGCTACAAGGGAGGGAAGTGCGCGATTTTCGCCGAGTGGGAAGGTTGCTTCCCACTCGGTGAAAATCACACGAAGTGAAAATCCGCTCCCTCACTTGTAACACACGATACTTTTTTCCGACTTCGTTGAAATAACAACATTCCATAATCACTCAAAAATCATCACATTCGTCAATGAGCATTACTTCTCCGAAAGTAATAGGGCAGAGGGTGAAATGAGCTCTATTGCTCCCTAGGGCATAATAGGGCAGAGGGTGAAATGAGTTCTATTACTCCCTAGGAAGTGACGAAACAGTGCTACACATGCGCACAGGTTAACAATGAATATTGGTCAGTAATAGGCGATTTTTCACCCGTGCTCCACGCAAGGAATGTGTTTATTTTAGCGAAGTCGGGAAATATAGTATATTATGATACAAGGGAGGAAAGTACGCGATTTTCGTCGGGTGTGAAGTCTGTGAGTTGAAATTGCACGAGGTGAAAAACCGCTCCGTCCCGTGTAACATACGATACTTTTTTTCCGACTTCGTTAAAAAAAACAACACTTCTTGTGTCATTTTGCGTCACACTTCGTTAAACAACCCACACTTCATGACCATTACTCCACAGGGAATAATAGAGCTTCCGTAGGGAGTAAGAAATACTCCGAATAAATAAATAAATAATTCCCTGAGGAATAATGAAACGGTCCTGCTGATACTGATAATTTCAGTAATAGCTGATTTTTCGCCCATGTTGCATGCAATGAATATGGCTAATTTAGCGAAGTCGCGAAAAAGTCGTTTTCATTCGAGCAATGTGTTGATTCCGAATATTTAAAAACGTTTTATTTTCGCCAGGGTGACGGCCGAACCCCGAACGGTCGTTCTTCATCGATCGAGAAAGGGATTCGGATTCGTTCTTCGCGGTGCCAAAGCAACATCACCACTCATGGAGTTAACGCCGTCGGCGAGGTATCCGGCACTCCAGTATCTCGACGACGTCGATCAGGGAGGCGTCGCCGATCTCGCTGGGCTCCGGAAAGGCGATTTTCTCATCCAGGTATATATGAAACTTATATGATATATACTTATTTTACATATTAAAGAAACTACATGTAACCAAAAAAAAGGTGAAAATCACTTTCAAGTTTTTTTTTTCTTCTCAACACGGAAGTTTTTTCGGAATCGATGATTGAGCGTGTATGATGTTGGACGAGGCGCTGAACATTGTCATTACGAACCATCGATCAGCTTGGCAGGCAAATTTTATCAATTTTCCCTCCTCAACGGAAGCTTTATTTTGACGAAAAAAAATCGAGAATTTTTATCTTGGGAATCTATCTATGAATTGTAAAAGAACAATGTGACCTTGATAAAGAGGTCAATGAACCCTTCACGCTTGCCGAGATGTTAAACTCCATCATTCCGTGAACTTGCAATTTTTTAACCACGTATAAAGAAATCTAGGGAAATACTCGAAAACATTGCTATATAATTCCGGACGGTGGCTCAGGTTTTAAACCGGACGGTCCTGACCTGACCGACCTCTGAATAAATCGTTTTTTTTTTGTTCCCCAGATAAATGGCGAAGATGTGACAACCGCTTCTCACGAGCACGTCGTAGATCTCATAAGAAGATCCGGTGAATTGGTGAGAATGACCGTTGTCTCGCCGGTGGTGAGTCTTCCGAATTCACAATCTGCAGCGGCGTTGCCGACTAGTCAGCCGAATCAGAGGCAATACGCGACATTGCCGCGAAAAGGCAGCAACAACGTGCCGATGAGTGGAACACTCGGAAGATCACCGGCGCCCCTGCCTCCTCGAAGAGATCCGAAAACGACACTTAGCGTGGGACGCGCGAGGGCACGATCGATGGTCGCTGGATTGGGTTAGTTCAAAAGATCGATCTTTTCTTTTCTCTCGCCGGAAGAGTAGTAGTAATTTTATTTATTGACAATATTTTGCTTGGTACTGACATTGGTACATTAAAAATATTATTCATAGTATTGCTTCCTCATGAGCAAGCTATGTTGTCGTAAAAAGAAGAAGTTCAGACTTCAATGTCAGAGTACTTACAATAGTCTAAAACGTCGAGAAATGCGAGCCCAAATTTGGCAAGTAAATGGATTAACACTGCACAATGTTTGGAATTAAATTTGGAAAAATATTGATTCATCGTTTAAATTTTATACCATTTGCAATTTTTTTAATTTTCCTCAACAATTTTTTTTCCGTCTGACCCAAGTTTCTGAGTCAAATATGACGCGAAGAGTAAAATGGGTTACGGTTTTGTAATCAACGGTGAATAATAGATTCAAATTAGCATCACAACGACGAATTACGCAAATTTCAGTTAGCCATTTTTTTACAATAAATTTTACCGTTCATTTTGACTGTTTCAATTTTATGAGATGTAGACATTTTTATGTTACCAAAAAAGGTGAATAATACATTGCACATGGCTTCCTCATTTATTACAATTTGATGGCCATCGACCCAAATTTGCATTTTTGTAACAGTGCGTTCATTTTTCGGTGGGAAGGAATTGTTTTAATTTAATTTCTGAGTTTCATTTAAACTTTCGTTTTCCATTCTTTTAAGTCATTGTATGTGGTTGTGAGTGGTGTATTCGCCGAATAAACTGTGTCCTTTTGATTTGCAGAAGGCGGAGGCGAGAAGGACGATCGCGACGACATAACGTCGACCGGAGGAAAGTCGAGCAGCGCCGAGTCGATTCATCTGCCTCAGCAGCCGTCGACGGGATCGAATACCGGCCAGAACACACCGGTGCAGCCGAGAACGGCGAGCATCCGATCGAGGCCAACCTCGTCCAGGATAACCGCCGCTGAGCTCGAGGTAAGTCGTGGATCCTCGCAAGCGGCACCCGATTGCACGAACAAGAGATTGCGCTTTGATCATCCGCAAAAAAAAGGGAGAAAAATTGAGATGTGAAAGAGAAGGAAAAAAAATACACCGCGAATGTGGCGAACGAAGCACGATATCCATTCGAATGACTCGAGCATCTGCATTGCTTCCGATTACAGGAACTGTTTCAACGTCAGCAGGGAAGCGCTAGCGGCCAGTACGGCTCGTCGATGATGAGTTCTCACTTTCAGACTGGCCAAGCTACTAAATCACATCCGTCATCGCCCGCGAAGACCGGCCGGGTCTATGCGAGCGTTGCGGAAATGAAGCGAAAGGGAAAAGTAAGAAAAGTTGCCGGGTTTTTGCTCTCAGTTTGAAAAAAAAAAATTAATAATAATTGAAAGATCAACTAACGAGTTTTTTTTAATGGGCTCTCTCTATATCTCTTCTTTGGTTGTGTTCTCCTGTTGATTCTGATTGCTCAATCATTGATTACTGTTGTTTCGATTGACAATTATATTTTATCTGTCGGTCTTTGCGCTAATTTCCACTCTGTAGAATTTTTATCGTCCCCGATTATTTTCTAGCGGAGCTGGGTAAAGTGCCAAAAAATACTGCAAGTACAAACTGCAAAGTATCAAATACTTCATGTACTTGAAGTATTTCTGTAGTACTTTTTCCAAGTACTTTTCGCAATTACGTTCGTAGCGTTGAGCGTTATCTGGGCTTTAAAAAAAAACGGCGCAAATTAATCTGCACATGGCTCCTTCATTGTAAAAAGTCGCTAACTTAAATTTTCCTAATTCATCGTTTTGAAGCTATTTTTAATTCATTTGTTACAATTTTTCCATTGAAAGAAAAAACCCACAAAAATGTCATTACACAAAAACTAAAAGGGTCGCCACCCGTTCCTTCTCGATTCTTTTAAAGCGAATTAAAAAAATAATAAATTCAAAAAACTAATTCACGTTAAAACAATACTTATTGAAAAGTTTCGACAGTTCATCATATTTTAATAGAAACGGGATGTTATGCTACTCATCGAGTATCCGTAATGCGAACGTGTACTCAAAAAGTACTTGTACTTGGCACTTGAAGTACTAAAAAGTACTGTTGTACTTCAAGTACTGCCGAGCTCTGTTATCTAGTATATCCTCTGTCGATACCTTTATCTTCTTGTTTCTTCTTTTTCTTATTTTTTCTGATCGAGTAGCAGTAAAAAGTACTTTCATACTTCAGGTACGTACTTGAAGTACCAAACAAGTACCTGGCACTTCAAGTACTGTCCAGCTCTGTTATCTAGTATATCCTCTATCGATACCTTCATCTTCTTGTTTGTTCTTTCTCTTATTTCTTCTGATCGAGTAGCAGTAACAAGATAGTAATAATCCGGGACAGCAACGCGACGCTCTGGAAATAAGGAAACTTTCGGGTCGTCTGTTGGGAAAACGAGTGTATAAAAACAGACACACAAACACTTTAACGCGAATCATTCATTGACAAAAATGCATGTAATCCCCCCCCGGTAATGGTGGCTGTCCGCATGTTTGTTGTAGTGCGCTCGAAAGCCGGCACACAGAACGTGCAGCAGGGCTCGCACGGGCAGACACGGCCAGGCCGACGAGGACTACTTGTATTACTGATCCGATAATACGTTAAAATTTACAGAGCATCAGAAAGCTTAGCATGAGAACAGGTGACTAGTAGTAAAAAGAAAAAAAATTGGATCTCCGATTCTAAACGAGTCTTTCTTTCCGTACTAACGAAAAAAAAAAAACGAAACACGATCGCTTTATCTCTCACGCTTTGCGTAACTAATCAATGGAAATTAATGGAAATTAATGGAAATTAATGGAAATTAATGGAAATCAATGGAATTATTAACATTCTGCGAAAAAACCTTCTTCGAATAAATCCCCTCCTGGAATTCCAACGACCTCTTCCCCGTTAACGAAAGCTTAGTGGTTTATTGTTGGGTAAATTTATTTTTTATTTTATTCACCATCCTCATCGATTTGTTGTCATCCCATGCTAAGTCCGCCACGAGAGCACGCATTTTTCGCTGATCCGCCAGAGGCGATCTGGAACACTTTTTGAGATATATCGGCTTTGCTTTCTAGTCGAGCTCGAGGGTACGGTTCTTCGGCGGTCTCGGCGGTGGATCGGATCTTCACAGAGACTTCCATAGCACGCCGGATCTTAACGTTCAGGCGCAATCGGCTATTCTCGGTGCGAAGGGACATCGGAGCCAGGAGGACGTCAACGCCCTCAACGGCAGGAACGCCCTGCCACCGCCGAATCATCCTCCTCCACCTCCGCCAGTCGGACAGGTCGTGAAGGTGAACGTTGGCCCGAACGCTCCTGACGTCGTGACGCCCTCGTCTGTCTACGACAACATGGCCCATATCCAGCAGGTCAAAGGTAAGATCACGACGTTTTTTGTGATAGGATTGGAATTAGTACTTTGCGATACGAGTGTGTTAAAGCGAACGAGAAAGTAAATTTGCGTGCGAGAAAGTAAATTTGCGTGCGAGAAAGAAAATTTGCGTGCGAGAAAGTAAGTTTGCGTGCGAGAATAGTACTTTGCGATACTAGTGCGTAAAAGCGGACTTTCGGCGAAGGTTGGGAAGTGGCTGCACGAGCCGGATCGAGCGCTACAACGGCACGAGGCGAAGCCGAGTGCTGTTGTGGCGCGAGAGAAGGCGAGTGCGGCCACTTCACAACCGCCGTCGGGAGTCCGCTTTTACGTACAAATATCGCATACTACTTTTTGTGACGAATGCATGAAAGGTGCCAGATTATGTTGCTGGCCGGGCGCGACAATAAAGGAAAAACAGACGGCGTGGGCATGCGCACGTAAATACTGTGCGTTGCATAAATACTCGAAGCGTGTCGTAAATACTCATTACGACACGCTTCGAGTACTTATGTAACGCCTTCTTGAAAAACACCACTTTATGTCGCGCCCGGCACCCCACATAAAGCAGCACTTTTCATGCATGAGTTATAAAAAGTAAATTTTCGTGCCAGAAAGTTAAGTCGGGCCGATGCGTGCATGCGCCGTGTCATTATAGTACGCCTTGCTATAAAGCGCCAGTTACGGCACCGTCGGCAGGCACGAGAATAAGTACTTCTCGTGCATGCGTAGCAATATAATACTTTTTATGTAACAAATGCACGAAAACCCCCACTGTCAATACCTGCAGCGTGGCGAAAGCGTACAAAAAAATCTCTGGAGTGTTAAAAAGGCATGCAAAAATGTAGCTAGAGTGTTAAAATAGTGTGCGAAAAAGTGACTAGTGTGATCTGCGCATGCGTACTATTTTTCTCGCACGCCTCTCTAAAAAGCGCCACTTTCGCCACTCGTCACAGCCACGAAAAGTGGGAATTTTTGTACACGCGTTAGAAAAAAAAAACCTCTCAGAATTTAACATAAAAATTTCGACAATTTTTTATCTTTCAGAATTAGCAGCAGCCTCATCGGAAGGAGGCTACGGCGTGATGTCGAGTTTCCGGCCGTCGAACAGCGCGAAGCTCTACGCATCGCCCGAGGCCATGAAGACCGTCGGCTATCGTTCCCGAAGTTTGCCGGCTCACTCGACAGGCTCTCACATAAGAAAATCTCACAGTCTCCGTACGCCGAACAACGCGACGTTCAAGCAAGCCTCGAACGGTCAGCAAAGTTCGAACAGCGTGGCGAACGTCAACGCCGCGTCCGCCGGCGGTGGGTCGAACGCCTCGGGCAGCAACAATCAGTACGCTCAGCCGCTCAAGACGAATCGGAGTCACAGCATAGCCGGCATAAGGGAGAGAAAGAAAAAATCGATAACCTCGAGCTCATCGGTAACGAATCTATCGTCGAGCGTCACGGCGCCGCCGATTCCCGAGCCCGACTACAGCCTCTCCGAGTCCGAGAACGACGATGAGGACGAGGAGGAGACCGACGAGGGTGAGTCGGAGATCGCCAAAGAGCTCGAGAAAGCCGCCGCCAGAGAGAAGCTCGAATCGACCCGCGAGACTTCCGGCAATTCCAACGCCTCGGGCAGCAGCTCGTCCGGCAGCAGCTCCCTCCCTCACTCCTTCAGCGTCGAGGAGATTCAGAAGGTCAGGACCCAGCTCAAATCGTCGAAGAGTCATCCCAACGAATTTCTGCTGAGCCAGCAGACTCAGCAGCTCGTCGAGGACGGCGACAACAGCTCGAGCGGCGTGAGCTCCGACCAGGACGTTCCCGTCGGACCGCCGACCGGCTTCGACGACACGACGAGAAACGACAACGGTCAGTCGATCGTCGCCGACAAGGAGAACAACAATCCCAAGAGGATGAATTACAGCAGCGGCATGCTGACGAGGCACGCGGTCAGTCTCGCCCAATTGCCGCCGCCCATCGAGGCCGACGCCGAGGAGCAGAACAACGATCTCTTCGTTCCTCCGCCACCGGAATTCAACGCCGGCCCTTCGGCGAGCAACGGCGCCGACAACGAGCTCGTCTTCGCGCCGCCGCCGCAATTCTGCGACACACGACAGCAGCAGCAGCAACAGCTGCAGCAGCAAAATCGCGTCAAGATCATCGGAGCCATACCGAAGGTGGGAAACAATCAGGTCAAACCACCGAGCGGACGACTGCACAGCCAGTAAACGGCCCACGAATGGATTTTTCCAAGATATTCAAGCTTTACCGCCGGAATCGTGCGGATTCCGCCGAGATTGTTAAGATCGAGGATCGATGGATCGCGAGACGATTTTTTGTAAACGTTGAGACGAGTACCGGCTGATACGTTTAGGTAAAGAAAAAAAAAAAAAAACAAATCGATCATGCTCGAGCGAAGTGACGAAGCGAGGCTTCTCACCGGCGCACGCTACACGTGGCGGATAACTCCGCAACGCGCTTTCTGGCCGGGCCGGCCTAAGAACAAAGGAGAAGCGAGCTAAAAAAGAAAATCATGGAGAGGAAGAGTTTCGAATATATCGGACGTAGTTCTAAGTCATAGAGACCGGTAACGAAAGGACAACGGAGTGATTGAGCGAGTAATAGAAAGAAAAAAAAATACGTCTTGTACGAATGACCAGCAGCGCGTGAGTGTGTGTGTACGGGATCGTTTTACATGTTTCTATTCGTCTACGACGTGTGTTTAATACTTTTTCAAAAGTGGTGGAAAAGAAAAAAAAATACAAACCCCTTCCCCCCTAGAAACGTGCGTAAGCGTTGTATACTTTTGTTTCGTTTTCTCGCTCTACCCCGAGGCATCGGAGTCATTCTTCGAAAGAGACGGCTTCATCGTGAATCCATTTAGCGCATTCAATTATTCTGTCCTCGTCAGAATGACGATGACGACGATGCAACGACGCGAGGAGGAAACTGGCAACGGCATCGCCCTCGATGTTAATTACCCTAAGCGTTGTTAATTTTATGGTCGGGTCAATAGTCGTATTACGTGTGTTCCGATACACTCGTGAGAAAAAAAAAAACGGTGTCGACATGCGGCCAGATCCGCGGCGACACTCGTCGAAGCTTAGAATCCGGCAGAGTGTAGTATAAATATAATGTACGATTATATCCAAGCTTCCACGCGCGAAATTGCTCGCAGGCGTACGCGAGACGATAAATAGAGACGAGAAAAAAAACAACAACAACAAAAAAAAGGTCGACGCGCAACCTACCTACTGTTAAGTTCTTCTTGTGACTAGACTACTACTGCTCAAAAGCCTAATTACGCAAAGCTACTCACAAAGTCATTAGAAATTGTTTCTAGTTTTAATAACGGATAATTATACTATAAACTATATGCTATACGTGAATCCGAAAAAAAAAAAATTAAAAAATAAATATAAAAATAAAAGAGGAGTAACCGCTATAAGCTGCTCGTGAGTTGCGTAGCTGATGTCGAATGCACTGTAATAGGTTTAACGAAGAAAAGAAAGAAAAAGAAAAAATGAAAAAAAGAACACAACAGCACTCGATACTTTTCGGCTTGTAAGATAGACCGTATTCCTTCCATTCTTGATAACCGGACCACTTCGGGAGATCGCGAGGTTTCGCAACTTTTTTTTTTGTTCTCATGATTGTGACAAAACAAACGACGAAACGAGAAAAAAAAATTAGACAAGGGGTCTTTTTACACGAGATCGCGAACGCAAAGTTTTGTGATACTTCTGGCATTAAACCATCTCTCTCTCTCTCTCTCTATCTCTTTCACTTTCTCTCACACTCTCACTCTCATTCCTCCCTCTATGTTTTTACGAACAATTGTTTTTTTTACTTGTATATAGAAAAAGCGCGTCCTCGTAGTGTTGTAAACGGTGATAATCGAATGACACACTTCTCGACTCCGTGAGAGACAAACACACACACACCTCGAAACCTCTCGGTTCCTCGCTGACAGTGCTATATATTGTATATAAATATATAACGAATACCATTGCTACGTATCGAATATCGATTGAATTAATGCGATTGAGTTTATTATTGACGAAAGAAAGAAGAAAAAAATGGTAATATTAAGCGTCTCTCCGTGAACGACGTCCTTCCTAATAATTCGTTCTATGCCTTCGCAAATTTAATCATATTACAATGAAGTACGTGTATCGCGTCACCGCGTATTCGGCTCGTCGTGGCGGACAAATCGGCGTTACAAAAAAAAAAAAAAAAAAAAAATGCGTACGCGTCATAAAACCGAAATCTGTAAACGAGAACTGTATCGAATAATCCGGCAATTGTTTCTCATCGAAAAATCTCACCGTCAAACTTAGGACCAATGTATCTCCTATCAGTAATCGTAAGCTAAAAAACATGATTGCGATCATCGAGCTTTTTAAAAATCTACGATTTAGCGACTACCGAAAATTGCGATGAAAATCGGACGAGCGGCGACGAGCCTTGTACGTCGGTGAAGACTGTAGTTACGACATTCCTGCCAAAAGTAATATAATTATTAATAATATATCGAAATTTATGAAAAGAGAATTGTAGGAAATGCGCACCGGTTGAGTAAAACACGTTCACGCTGAAACTATTGTACACCGTTCTGGAGGACTTCAGTCTCGTTCGTGTGAGAATTCCTGTGTTGGGAAACGAATCACTTGTCGATTTTTTTTTGTTGCAAACTGTTGCAATCCGCGGGTTTCGCACCTCGGTTGCGCGACGCTTCCGCAATTGCGGTAATCGCGGTATTGTACGAGTGACTGAGTCAATCCCCCTGAGATCATGTTTGCCACTGTTCTCCGGACGACACGAGCGACGAGAGCGTGATAACGAATATACGCGCAGAAAGTAACGAACTTGCTGAGGCTAATGAATGGAATGAAAACGACGGAGAGAACTAATTTGATTAAAAAAAAAGAGAATCTGTATACCGAGCAAAATGAAATGTACGTACTTCGTCCCCATATAGAATTCAATACATTATATCGATAAAAAAAAAAACTCACCCACATAAACTTATGTGCTATAATGAATGTCTAAAGAACCGTGCAAAAGTCATCGATGTGATGATGCTAAATTTGATCAGTGAATTCGAGACACCCTAGAAGCGATTTATTACGCGAGCACTTTTTTGTCGAAGCTACCCGTAAAAGTATTCAAATATATTATGATAAAAATTATATATTATGTATACAATACATGAAGTTATATATAAATTAGTTAATGGTGCGAAGATGGTGTTTTGTTGGTGCGACAACCGAGGGAACGTCGACGCCAGCATTATTGCACTGTGAACGACTGAAACTTTGAAGAAAAAAAAAAAAATAACACTAATTATTTTGTTAAATGTACCCCCCACCACCCACCCCCTCCTCCCGTGAATTCCCTCCCATTACGTTTAGCGTTAATCGTCATCCTCACCTATGACCACTACGATTCTAATTATTATCATACGATCACGAGTTAGTGTCTTTTGTATTATAGTTATTGTACTGTGTGAGTTACACGAGGTACATGCAATTTTTCGACGATGAATAATAAACGATCATGTTCAATTAACCGAGTGTTAAATATTTATTAAACGAGAGTCATTCCCACGTTTCGCGCACATACTTCACTTCCGGTTTGAAAATCTAATTTTTCAACCGGAAGTGACGTTTACCCTGGATGTTGTCACTGCACTTTTCAAGCAGAAAGTGACATTTTCCCTAGATGACGTCGCTTTCTGCCGAAAAATGAGATTTCCAAACCGAAGTGACGTTTTTAGCGTATGATGTCACGAATAAACCAACAATAATGGTCCAACTCGCAATACCATGTTAAACTCACAGGTCGATAACTTCGGTATTTCAATATAAAATATCAGCACTCACCAACTTAAAAAAAAAAATGCGATTCATTGCGTTAATATCGTGTTTTTTATTTTGATACATTTGTAATATCTGCATACTTTTCCATAAAAGTCAAATGCGTCAATAGCATATCTTCGCGAGGACCGAGAGTTACGAATAGCCAGGCGAAAACGGCGAGACCATTTTTCGCAAGGGTGACTCTTTGCCAAGTCACAAGATCCTCCTCGACGATGATGCCAGTGGAATTCTGCAAGGTGAATTGCATCGTAAAAAAATTTTCGAACGCGCTTTTCAGCTTTGAAATGATCGGGATCGTTACGCACGTTCTCAAACTCCGTAGCGTTCACGCCGTAATGCAGCAAAGATATTCTATCGTCGACCAGAAGACTCGTTTGATGCAAGCAAAAAGTTGCGACGTAAAGCGGTAATGCCATGAAGGATCGGTAATGTTCGGCGTAGATCTCACGCAAGTGTTCGAGATCGACATGCGCCACATCGAATCTGAAATTATTATGATTTCATCATCATAATCATCACAATCATTATAATCATCATAATCATCGTAATCATCGTAATCATCGTAATCATCGTAATCATCGTAATCATCGTAATCATCGTAATCATCGTAATCATCGTAATCATGTTAACGCCATCATCAATATCATAATCATGAGTACATCATAAAGGTGAGTACACCTTTAGTCCTCATCTAGGGGAATCGGGGACATGTGTCCCCGATTCCCCTAGATAAGTACCGAAGGTATACGCATGAGGACCTAAGATCCGCACCTTGCGTACTTTGATCTAGGGGAAACGGGGACATGTGTCCCCGTTTCCCCTAGATCAAAGTAGTCAAGGTGCAGATAGCTGGTCCTCGTGAGTACACCTTTAGCCCCATCTAGGGGAAACGGGGACATGTGTCCCCGTTTCCCCTAGATCAAAGTAGTCAAGGTGCAGATAGTTGGTCCTCGTGAGTACACCTTTAGCCCCATCTAGGGGAAACGGGGACACATGTCCCCGTTTCCCCTAGATCAAAGTAGTCAAGGTGCAGATAGCTGGTCCTCGTGAGTACACCTTTAGCCCCATCTAGGGGAAACGGGGACATGTGTCCCCGTTTCCCCTAGATCAAAGTACGCAAGGTGCAGATAGTTGGTCCTCGGTAGTACACCTGTAGCCTCATCTAGGGGAAACGGGGACATGTGTCCCCGTTTCCCCTAGATCAAAGTACGCAAGGTGCAGATAGTTGGTCCTCGTGAGTACACCTTTAGCCCCGTCTAGGGGAAACGGGGACATGTGTCCAGGTTTCCCCTAGATCAAAGTACGCAAGGTGCAGATAGTTGGTCCTCGGTAGTACACCTTTAGCCTCATCTAGGGGAAAAGGGGACATGTGTCCCCGTTTCCCCTAGATCAAAGTACGCAAGGTGCAGATAGTTGGTCCTCGTGAGTACACCTTTAGCCCCGTCTAGGGGAAACGGGGACATGTGTCCCCGTTTCCCCTAGATCAAAGTACGCAAGGTGCAGATAGTTGGTCCTCGGTAGTACACCTTTAGCCTCATCTAGGGGAAAAGGGGACATGTGTCCCCGTTTCCCCTAGATCAAAGTACGCAAGGTGCAGCTAGTTGGTCCTCGTGAGTACACTTTTAGCCCCGTCTAGGGGAAACGGGGACATGTGTCCCCGTTTCCCCTAGATCAAAGTACGCAAGGTGCAGATAGTTGGTCCTCGGTAGTACACCTTTAGCCTCATCTAGGGGAAACGGGGACATGTGTCCCCGTTTCCCCTAGATCAAAGTACGCAAGGTGCAGATAGTTGGTCCTCGTGAGTACACCTTTAGCCCCGTCTAGGGGAAACGGGGACATGTGTCCAGGTTTCCCCTAGATCAAAGTACGCAAGGTGCAGATAGTTGGTCCTCGGTAGTACACCTTTAGCCTCATCTAGGGGAAAAGGGGACATGTGTCCCCGTTTCCCCTAGATCAAAGTACGCAAGGTGCAGATAGTTGGTCCTCGTGAGTACACCTTTAGCCCCGTCTAGGGGAAACGGGGACATGTGTCCCCGTTTCCCCTAGATCAAAGTACGCAAGGTGCAGATAGTTGGTCCTCGGTAGTACACCTTTAGCCTCATCTAGGGGAAAAGGGGACATGTGTCCCCGTTTCCCCTAGATCAAAGTACGCAAGGTGCAGCTAGTTGGTCCTCGTGAGTACACTTTTAGCCCCGTCTAGGGGAAACGGGGACATGTGTCCCCGTTTCCCCTAGATCAAAGTACGCAAGGTGCAGATAGTTGGTCCTCGGTAGTACACCTTTAGCCTCATCTAGGGGAAACGGGGACATGTGTCCCCGTTTCCCCTAGATCAAAGTACGCAAGGTGCAGATAGTTGGTCCTCGTGAGTACACCTTTAGCCCCATCTAGGGGAAACGGGGACATGCGTCCCCGTTTCCCCTAGATCAAAGTACGCAAGGTGCAGATAGCTGGTCCTCGTGAGTACACCTTTAGCCCCATCTAGGGGAAACGGGGACATGTGTCCCCGTTTCCCCTAGATCAAAGTACGCAAGGTGCAGCTAGTTGGTCCTCGTGAGTACACCTTTAGCCCCGTCTAGGGGAAACGGGGACATGTGTCCCCGTTTCCCCTAGATCAAAGTACGCAAGGTGCAGATAGTTGGTCCTCGGTAGTACACCTTTAGCCTCATCTAGGGGAAACGGGGACATGTGTCCCCGTTTCCCCTAGATCAAAGTACGCAAGGTGCAGATAGTTGGTCCTCGGTAGTACACCTGTAGCCTCATCTAGGGGAAACGGGGACATGTGTCCCCGTTTCCCCTAGATCAAAGTACGCAAGGTGCAGATAGTTGGTCCTCGTGAGTACACCTTTAGCCCCGTCTAGGGGAAACGGGGACATGTGTCCAGGTTTCCCCTAGATCAAAGTACGCAAGGTGCAGATAGTTGGTCCTCGTGAGTACACCTTTAGCCCCATCTAGGGGAAACGGGGACATGCGTCCCCGTTTCCCCTAGATCAAAGTACGCAAGGTGCAGATAGCTGGTCCTCGTGAGTACACCTTTAGCCCCATCTAGGGGAAACGGGGACATGTGTCCCCGTTTCCCCTAGATCAAAGTACGCAAGGTGCAGCTAGTTGGTCCTCGTGAGTACACCTTTAGCCCCGTCTAGGGGAAACGGGGACATGTGTCCCCGTTTCCCCTAGATCAAAGTACGCAAGGTGCAGATAGTTGGTCCTCGGTAGTACACCTTTAGCCTCATCTAGGGGAAACGGGGACATGTGTCCCCGTTTCCCCTAGATCAAAGTACGCAAGGTGCAGATAGTTGGTCCTCGTGAGTACACCTTTAGCCCCATCTAGGGGAAACGGGGACATGTGTCCCCGTTTCCCCTAGATCAAAGTACGCAAGGTGCAGATAGCTGGTCCTCGTGAGTACACCTTTAGCCCCATCTAGGGGAAACGGGGACATGTGTCCCCGTTTCCCCTAGATCAAAGTACGCAAGGTGCAGATAGTTGGTCCTCGTGAGTACACCTTTAGCCCCATCTAGGGGAAACGGGGACATGTGTCCCCGTTTCCCCTAGATATAAGTACGCAAGGTGCAGATAGTTGGTCCTCGGTAGTACACCTTTAGCCTCATCTAGGGGAAACGGGGACATGTGTCCCCGTTTCCCCTAGATCAAAGTACGCAAGGTGCAGATAGTTGGTCCTCGGTAGTACACCTTTAGCCTCATCTAGGGGAAACGGGGACATGTGTCCCCGTTTCCCCTAGATCAAAGTACGCAAGGTGCAGATAGTTGGTCCTCGTGAGTACACCTTTAGCCCCATCTAGGGGAAACGGGGACATGTGTCCCCGTTTCCCCTAGATCAAAGTACGCAAGGTGCAGATAGCTGGTCCTCGTGAGTACACCTTTAGCCCCGTCTAGGGGAAACGGGGACATGTGTCCAGGTTTCCCCTAGATCAAAGTACGCAAGGTGCAGATAGTTGGTCCTCGGTAGTACACCTTTAGCCTCATCTAGGGGAAAAGGGGACATGTGTCCCCGTTTCCCCTAGATCAAAGTACGCAAGGTGCAGATAGTTGGTCCTCGTGAGTACACCTTTAGCCCCGTCTAGGGGAAACGGGGACATGTGTCCCCGTTTCCCCTAGATCAAAGTACGCAAGGTGCAGATAGTTGGTCCTCGGTAGTACACCTTTAGCCTCATCTAGGGGAAAAGGGGACATGTGTCCCCGTTTCCCCTAGATATAAGTACGCAAGGTGCAGATAGTTGGTCCTCGGTAGTACACCTTTAGCCTCATCTAGGGGAAACGGGGACATGTGTCCCCGTTTCCCCTAGATCAAAGTACGCAAGGTGCAGATAGTTGGTCCTCGGTAGTACACCTTTAGCCTCATCTAGGGGAAACGGGGACATGTGTCCCCGTTTCCCCTAGATCAAAGTACGCAAGGTGCAGATAGTTGGTCCTCGTGAGTACACCTTTAGCCCCATCTAGGGGAAACGGGGACATGTGTCCCCGTTTCCCCTAGATCAAAGTACGCAAGGTGCAGATAGCTGGTCCTCGTGAGTACACCTTTAGCCCCATCTAGGGGAAACGGGGACATGTGTCCCCGTTTCCCCTAGATCAAAGTACGCAAGGTGCAAATAGTTGGTCCTCGTGAGTACACCTTTAGCCCCATCTAGGGGAAACGGGGACATGTGTCCCCGTTTCCCCTAGATATAAGTACGCAAGGTGCAGATAGTTGGTCCTCGGTAGTACACCTTTAGCCTCATCTAGGGGAAACGGGGACATGTGTCCCCGTTTCCCCTAGATCAAAGTACGCAAGGTGCAGATAGTTGGTCCTCGGTAGTACACCTTTAGCCTCATCTAGGGGAAACGGGGACATGTGTCCCCGTTTCCCCTAGATCAAAGTATGCAAGGTGCAGATAGTTGGTCCTCGTGAGTACACCTTTAGCCCCATCTAGGGGAAACGGGGACATGCGTCCCCGTTTCCCCTAGATCAAAGTGGTCAAGGTGCAGATAGTTGGTCCTCGTGAGTACACCTTTAGCCCCCATCTAGGGGAAACGGGGACACATGTCCCCGTTTCCCCTAGATGAGGCTAAAGGTGTACTACCGAGGACCAACTATCTGCACCTTGCGTACTTTGATCTAGGGGAAACGGGGACACATGTCCCCGTTTCCCCTAGATGGGGCTAAAGGTGTACTCACGAGGACCAACTATCTGCACCTTGCGTACTTTGATCTAGGGGAAACGGGGACACATGTCCCCGTTTCCCCTAGATGAGGCTAAAGGTGTACTACCGAGGACCAACTATCTGCACCTTGCGTACTTTGATCTAGGGGAAACGGGGACACATGTCCCCGTTTGCCCTAGATGAGGCTAAAGGTGTACTACCGAGGACCAACTATCTGCACCTTGCGTACTTTGATCTAGGGGAAACGGGGACACATGTCCCCGTTTCCCCTAGATGGGGCTAAAGGTGTACTCACGAGGACCAACTATCTGCACCTTGCGTACTTTGATCTAGGGGAAACGGGGACACATGTCCCCGTTTCCCCTAGATGAGGCTAAAGGTGTACTACCGAGGACCAACTATCTGCACCTTGCGTACTTTGATCTAGGGGAAACGGGGACACATGTCCCCGTTTCCCCTAGATGAGGCTAAAGGTGTACTACCGAGGACCAACTATCTGCACCTTGCGTACTTTGATCTAGGGGAAACGGGGACACATGTCCCCGTTTCCCCTAGATGAGGCTAAAGGTGTACTACCGAGGACCAACTATCTGCACCTTGCGTACTTTGATCTAGGGGAAACGGGGACACATGTCCCCGTTTCCCCTAGATGAGGCTAAAGGTGTACTACCGAGGACCAACTATCTGCACCTTGCGTACTTTGATCTAGGGGAAACGGGGACACATGTCCCCGTTTCCCCTAGATGAGGCTAAAGGTGTACTACCGAGGACCAACTATCTGCACCTTGCGTACTTTGATCTAGGGGAAACGGGGACATGTGTCCCCGTTTCCCCTAGATGAGGCTAAAGGTGTACTACCAAGGACCAACTATCTGCACCTTGCGTACTTTGATCTAGGGGAAACGGGGACACACGTCCCCGTTTCCCCTAGATGAGGCTAAAGGTGTACTACCGAGGACCAACTATCTGCACCTTGCGTACTTTGATCTAGGGGAAACGGGGACACATGTCCCCGTTTCCCCTAGATGGGGCTAAAGGTGTACTCACGAGGACCAACTATCTGCACCTTGCGTACTTTGATCTAGGGGAAACGGGGACACATGTCCCCGTTTCCCCTAGATGAGGCTAAAGGTGTACTACCGAGGACCAACTATCTGCACCTTGCGTACTTTGATCTAGGGGAAACGGGGACACATGTCCCCGTTTCCCCTAGATGAGGCTAAAGGTGTACTACCGAGGACCAACTATCTGCACCTTGCGTACTTTGATCTAGGGGAAACGGGGACACATGTCCCCGTTTCCCCTAGATGGGGCTAAAGGTGTACTACCGAGGACCAACTATCTGCACCTTGCGTACTTTGATCTAGGGGAAACGGGGACACATGTCCCCGTTTCCCCTAGATGGGGCTAAAGGTGTACTCACGAGGACCAACTATCTGCACCTTGCGTACTTTGATCTAGGGGAAACGGGGACACATGTCCCCGTTTCCCCTAGATGAGGAACGAAGGTATACTCATGAGGACCGAAGAACTACAAGTTGAGTATTTTGATCTAGGGGAAACATCATCAACATCACAATCAATATCATAATCATGTGATCATTATCATCAACATCATAATCATGTGATCATCATCATCAACATCATAATCAATATGATAATGATGTGATCATCATCATCAACATCATAATCAATATGATAATGATGTGATCATCATCATCGACATCATAATCATGTGATCATCATCATCAAAATCATCATCATTACGCTGATAATAATGATTGTGATTTCGGCTTTCATAGCATATAGAAGTGCATTTGGAAAATCCGAAATCACTCCCATCCCCTCGAAATCCACTTCAATATGCTATGAAAGCCGAAATCTCGAGAATATAGCGTATGCGCTATATTCTTGATATAGCATATCGGACTAGATTTCATATATATGACACTTAAAATCTTACTTGTCGAAAGCCGAGACAACGGACATTGTCACGAGAAACGAGAAGATATTAGTGTAGAGCTCCGAGATGCAGGAATATTTGACCAGAACATCGAGGGAAAGCTTGAAGAAAGTTTGTATCTGAAAGATGAACAGAGTGTAAAACGCCAACCTTCCATGCCAGCCAGAATACTCTCGCGGATACTCACCAAAAGAAAATGCATCAATGCCATTCCAGCCAAGAGCCCTTGATAAATCAGTCCCGTACCGTTCCACACTTTCTGAGCCAAGATCGCGACTTTTATCGGATACAGAGTCGGTTCCCGATACTTCGATTTCCGACGACCGAAAAACCCCGTCGTCTGATCGGCCGTTATTCTGATAGCGCTGAATCCATTTCTTCCTTGAACGTAAATCTTGTCCGTCGTAAGTTCCGTAAGCGGGACGGGCTCTTCGCATCGCGTCCTCGTGTTCTCCTGAGCTTTTCGCAGTATTTCGGTAATCGGCAGTTCGTTCTCTTCCTTCTCTTCCTTATCCTCGCTCTCCGCCTTCGCCGAAGAATCTCTTCTGGCTCGGGATCTTTTTCTCCTTCTGGACTTACGCGACGCAACGACGCGATCCTTCTTCGACTTTGGACGAGATAAATCTCGCTCGCAGGACGGAACTTCCTCGTCGTAAGCGTCGTCGTCCTCGGTTCTGTTGGCATCCTTCTGAATAAGCCTGCTCTTTTCCTTTCGTTCTCTTCGGGACTTTCGTCGCTTTTCGCGTCTAGCGAGATCGTTGTCCGAACTCGCGATCTCACGATTTTCGATATTCCGCGTGTAATCGCTCATCAGATATTCCTCGACTTTGCGAACCGCGTCCACGGGACTCTCAGTCTTGTCCTTACTCGAGCTCGACTCGTGCTTCGTGCTCGCGCACGCCGGGACTTCCCCCTCGACTTCATTTCCGGAATGGTCGGATATGTTTTTTGTGTAGGTTCTGTTGCTTTTTATCGACGAACCCGATGACGGTCGATCTATAGCGAGTGGCGTGCTGCTGCTCCTTGGAGGAACGTCGTTTCCGGAACTAGAACTCGAGCCTTCCAATTGGTGGCTCGTTCCGCCACTTACTATCGGATTGTCCGGCCTCAGCTGCCATCGTTTGCGCGATCTTTTGTCCCCGGGCATCTTTTTACTGCGGAAGCCGAGTTAGAATAGAATAGAATAGAATCGTGTTGTTTTATTCGTGTCCTGATGCAAGCCGACTAAGGAAGCCCAAAAACATACAACAAGCGCTTGCGAACCAAAATGTCTCGAGAAAGAAAATCGAAACAACGAAAATAACATACCTAAAGTTAAAATAAAAACTGTATTGCAACAAAAGATAAATAAAACTAAAGTTATGCATTATCAAGGAACGCAGCGACGTCTCGACGCCAACTATTTATTATTACGGTGATAGAATTGTTATATTAAACTATTTACCTCTTCAAACTGTCGGCCAGAAGATCTTCATAGACCCAAGAATTAACGACTCAACGTCGTAGGGCTGATTACGTTTTTCTTCTTCCGGTTGGTTTTATGCCGCTGGGCAAAGTACGAGTGAGCTGTTTACGTTCTCGCAATGTTGTCGTATGCCTTGTGTTGCGACCGGTCCATAGCAACGGGGATCGATAATTTTCGTGAAATAAACATTTTCCATCAAAGAGCGCATTTCCGTTCGTCAGTAAGAGCGATCCTAGTCGGTATTTCCAGTCGGTACTTCGAACCCGCGAAGCGTCGAGCATTCATCCGTACTTACATCCCCGCCCTGATGTACTTTATTCGTTCATACATTTTTATCTTCGTTCTTGTGTTCCGATCTTTCCATAGCAACGGGACCACAGAATTGTTGTTAAAAATTATTTTCCATCAGAGAGCGCATTACCGTCCGCCGGTAAGGTAGATCGCGGTCGGTATTTCCGGTCGGTACTTCGAGTCAGCGAAGCATCGAGCATTCATCCGCACATCCCTGACCTGACGTGCTTGCTCATTCATAAATTTTTCTCGTTCGCCAGAGTTTACGGAACTCAAACCTGCGGGGAAAGCTCCCCTATCCGCTCGAGCGCACCTTGTCGTGTGTCTACGATGAATCGCCTCTGCGTCGCACCGATCAGCGAGAACGAGTCGGGAGTAAAGTGAAAAACGTCCTCGAAGCTGCGACGGTGAGCATCGATGGCAGTGACAAATTTTTGATCGGCCTCGCGACAACACCAGTCTCGACGGTGAGACACTCTTTGACAACTCAGGTACTTAACAACCGACGAATCTTTCGTTCCTCTCCGAACGACAGCTGCGCCCGATTTGACAATCGCCGGGTTAACTAAATTTCGTCCATTGATTCATTAAACGACTCACACTCGCGAGTTTCTCTTGTCTCTTTTGCAGCGCGAATACCCACGATGATCCGGAGGCTCCGTGACACAATGTAGGATGTGTGTGTTATAGTCGTAGAGCTTAAGAAGAAATCCGACATCGATGATTTCCCGAATCGACAGCATGGCTACTACGGAGTGCCTGACCCTCGACTTTGGTCCTTTCGAGACCGTCCATCGATGGCAACGCATGCCCGAGTGCGATGAATTCGTTGGAGCGAGGTAATAAATATTTGCATTGCAAGGGCATTGACCGGGAGTTCTTGACGAGTGAGAAAATGATGTACGAGAACGAAGCAAGTGCGGCTTTTACACGAGTCAGGATTGGCCTTTCTGCGCTCATTGCCATTCACCTAATTTTTTGTAACAAATTCATGAAAATCACACTTCTCGTTTTTAGAATGTATGCGCAGAAAAGTATTTTCTTGTACTAGGGCAAGAGAATATACCATATTGCATTGGTACGTGTGCACAGTATTTTTCTTGCACACGATTGCAAAAAAGTATCTCTCTGCGCTCACTGCCATTCACATAATTGTTCATAACAAATTCATGAAAATGATGCTTTTTGTTTTTTTGGAATGGTGCGCAGAAAGGCACTTTCTCATACTGGTCCGAGAAAAAATCCCATATTGCGTTTGTATGTGTGCAGTGTTTTTCTCTCAGGAGATGCGAAAGAGTGTCTTTCTGCGCTCACTGCCATTCATTTAAATTTTCCTAACAAATTCATGAAAATCATGCTTTCCGTTTTTTGCAAGTGTGCACAGAAAAGTGCTTTTGCGCGCTAGTGCAAGGGAAAATACCATATTGTGTTTGTACACATACACACACACATAGAAATTTCTTGTACGCAATGCCAAAAAGTGCTTTTCTGTGCTCACTTTACAGGAACGGAGTGCGCGATTTTACGTAGATGTGTAAGGAAAACACTATTGATTGCAACGAAAACCAATCGCTTATCAAATTTTATAGAGATCGATTGACTTTTTTTTTTTTTCACTTATTTCTCACGTTTATTTTCGCAGACGAAGCAAGCACACCGTAGTGGCCTACAAGGACGCTATCTACGTGTTCGGCGGAGACAACGGAATAAGAATGCTGAACGACCTGCTGCGCTTCGACGCGAAGGAAAAGTCTTGGGGAAGAGCCATAGCGACCGGCGTACCGCCGGCTCCCCGCTATCATCACTCGGCTGTCGTACACGACTCCTCGATGTTCGTGTTCGGCGGATACACGGGAGACATCCATTCGAACTCCAATCTCACCAACAAGAACGATCTGTTCGAGTACAAGTTTCAGACGGGCCAGTGGACTGAGTGGAAATTCATTGGAAAGTGCGTTGCATCGATACAGTCGATTTCTGACCGATCGTTTAAACCGTGGAACAACTTGAAATTCCTCTGTGACTTTTTAAACTTGTTTCAGAACTCCGGTAGCGAGATCGGCCCACGGCGCTGCGATTTACGACAACAAACTTTGGATTTTCGCGGGATACGACGGCAACGTTCGTCTCAATGATATGTGGACGATATCGTTGCTGCCGGGCGAGCAGAGAATCTGGGAGGAGGTCGGCCAGTCCGGAGATTGTCCCCCGACTTGCTGCAACTTTCCCGTCGCCGTCGCTCGCGAGTCAATGTTCGTCTTCAGCGGTCAGAGCGGCGCCAAGATAACTAACAGCCTCTTTCAATTTCACTTCAGAGACAAACGGTACGTTGATAACGTTGAGGCGACGATCAATGTCGCCTCAACTCGTCAAATGCGTGCTGTATTTTTACAATCGTTTGTCCAAAATTGTATGCATTTATCGACCGCAAAGGAGGTTGATTTGCATCGTTGTATGCGTCCTCCACCGATATAAATATGGTAAATGTACATTTCTATGACAGCACGTTTTCGTTGGCTTTTTTTCAAAGTAAAATCCGTATTTTTTAACCGATTTTAATGTACCACCGTTCATTTTGTTTCTTAAACTTTGCTCCACGAATTCACCAAGTAGATTTTTCGTAGGTTTCACCGTTTAACAAATACGGTCTATTGTTTGACAAACTGCTGTCATTTCTAAACCACCAAAACTATTAAAAAATCTACTCGGTGAATTCGTAGAGCAACGTTTGGGTGACACGATGAACCGTGGTACATTAAAATTAATTTTTTCGAAAAAAACTCAACGAAAATCGTCATCAAAATTTGCATTTATCAGTTTTTTCATTTGCAAAAACATCGTTATCAATAGGTTCCTCGATTGAGGACCCATGCAGTTGTGCATGTTAATAAATGCAAAATATTTTGGATAAACAATTGTGAACATTTTGCGCTGGTTTGACTAGTGTTCCGTGCAGTAGCCACCTTAAGAGTTTTCATGGCTTAACATAAATGTTTGTACATTCGCAGATGGACTCGAATCTCCACCGAGCACATATTGCGAGGAGCTCCTCCGCCACCGGCTCGTCGTTACGGTCACACGATGGTCAGTTTCGATCGTCATCTGTACGTCTTCGGCGGCACGGCAGATTCGGCGCTGCCGAACGATCTTCACTGCTACGATCTCGACACGCAAACGTGGAACATAGTTCTACCCTCGTCCTCGAGTCAGATACCGTCCGGCAGGCTCTTTCACGCCGCCGCCGTTATCGGCGAGGCGATGTTCATCTTCGGCGGTACGGTGGACAACAACGTTCGTTCCGGTGAAACTTATCGTTTTCAATTCTCGTCCTATCCGAAATGCACGCTTCACGATGATTTCGGCAAACTACTCAACTCCCGACTATTCTGCGACGTCGAATTCGTCGTCGGCGAGGCCGAAACCGAGACGAAGATACTCGCTCACATCGCCATGGTCGCCGCGAGATCGGAGTTTCTCAGCGCGCGAATAAAGCACGCGAGGGAACGGCGCGACAAACATCTCGAGGAAGTCTTCGGCAGCGCGGACGTGCCCATAAAAGATTTGCCGCTATTGGAGGTGCGGCTCGAGGACGCGGTGCCCGAGGCCTTCGAGATGGTCCTCAACTACATCTACACCGATCGCATAGATCCGACGAAGAGAATGGACGATCCAGAACCTGGCAATCGCATCGTCCTGCTCATGATGGACGTTTATCGTCTGGCCGTTCAATTCAACATGGAAAGGCTCGAACAACTCTGCGTGCATTATCTCGAGGCGACGATAACTCACGCGAACGTCCTCGAGGCGCTGCACAACGCGGCTCATTTGAATCTTCATTTCATCAAGGAAATATGTCTGGGTTTCGTCGTAAAGGAAAGCAACTACAATCAGATCGTAATGAGCCAGGAGTTCGAGACCCTCGATCAGCCTCTGATGGTCGAGGTGATAAGACGCAGACAAATGCCACAGACTCGGAACTTCTCGAAGCAATACGAGTCCGGCACGGGAACTACGTTGGAGCAAGACATGGAAGCGTTTCTGAAGAGCGTCGGTCGTGAATTTTGCGATATCACTCTGATGCTCGACGGTGTGCCGATTCCTGCTCACAAAGCGGTTCTCGCGGCTCGATGCAGCTACTTCGAGGCAATGTTCCGATCTTTCATGCCCGAGAATAACACGGTCAATGTGAGTAAATTTATACTCGTTTTACCCTTCACGTACGGGAGACTACGCGGGCCAAGGGCGCCGCGATCTTCTCAGTCTTCTATACGAAATATAAATTTATATTCTTTTAACAGATACAAATTGGAGAAATGATACCGTCGTCGGAGTCTTTCGCGTCACTCCTCAGATACATTTACTACGCCGACGTCGCTATGCCGCCCGAGGACTCGCTGTACCTATTCACCGCCCCGGTGTTCTACGGTTTTACGAACAATCGTCTGCAGGCATTTTGCAAACAGAATCTCGAGATGAACGTCACTTTCGAGAACGTCATACAAATTTTGGAGGCGGCCGATAGGATGCAAGCCGCCGATATGAAGAAATACGCCTTGAATCTCATAGTTCTTCATTTTAGCAAGGTAACTGTGTTCGTTCGAGCGTGAAAACTGCGAATAAAAGTGTGAAAAACCCCGTTTTCTCACCTTGTGAAGTAAAATTTGGTACGATATTCGTGCGAAAAACTTTTTCTTAGCACGTATGATTGCAACACTCGTCAGAAAAAGTTTGATCGCACTAGTGTCGTAATAGTAACTTCCGATTCTAGTGCGATAAAAGTTGTTCTGCCGAATGTGAGTTTGCAGCACGAGCCGACGGCGGGTGTTGCAATCACACGAGTTAAGAAAAAGTTTTCGCACGACCATCGTACAAAATTTTACTTCACAAGGTGTGAAAATGGGGGTTTGTAAAATTTCCACTTTCGCAACGAAGTAAATTACTATTGTCGTACCGTGCGCGCTGCAACGCATTTATCTTCCAACTATAACGAAGTTTCTGTCACTGTCGACAGGTCGCTCGGCTACCGAGGCTCAAGCAGCTGAGCAGAGACCTTCTGCTGGATATACTGGAAGCCTTGGCCGACGAGCAGAGCGAAGCCCGAACCTGTCAGGATATGACGAGCGATTGCTGACGTTTCGCCTCGGATCGTCGCCGGCGTAGGGTCCGGAGTCCCGGTGCGCGACACTTGCCGTTGCCCGGGAACGGCCTCAGAGTGAGCTTGACGGTTCAGCGATTCAATTGCGCCGGGGCCGACAAGTCAGCGGCCCTTCTCATACCCGATTGAACGAATTGACGAGCGCTCCTCTCCGAGACGACGTATCGACGTATAATATGCATATATATGCATATGCAATATAAATGCAGTAAACGGTGGAAAGAGCGATAAGACTTGATGTCTCGTTAAGCGTAATTTGATTGCCGGTGATCGAACGGCAAAGACTCGTGACGATTCGCGATTACTTCGATAAATTGCGATATGTAAAATATAAATATTATAGAGTTATGATGATTACCGGGTATCAACGTAATCCTCGTTGTTTTTTTGTAAATTGTGGATAAAAGAACGTTATTAAAGATGTTTAGTCTTACATAATCCACGCTGTCACGATATTCAATAATTTTAATACCAAACCGAAATCTCCGAATCTACCTCTGTGGATTGACCTTAGATAGTCGGAAGAAAAGAAGGTGTCAATTTCGTCAATAATCGATATGCATATATCGATGTCAATAATCGCCGATGTTAATGAACAACGTTTCGCATCGGAGCGTCAACGGCGTAGGGTCCGAAGTGCCGGTGCACGACACTTGCCATTGACTGGAAACGGCCTCAGAGTGAGCTTGATGGTTCAGCGACACGATTGCGTTTGGGCCAATAACTTCGCCCTTCTCATAACCGATTGAACGAATTAACAAGCGGGTTTCGGAAGTAATTGCGAGATCGCTCCATTTCGTTCGGCATTAGATTTTTTTTTTTTTCTTGTCGCGAGGTTAACTATGGACATATAATAATAATACGATAAATTCAGTAAATGGCGGAAAAACCGATAAAACTTAATGTCTCGTCTGTCGTAATTCCCTTACCGTTGATCGAACAACGGTGACGATTCGCAAATTACTTTGATAAATTGCATTGTAAAATATAAATATTACAGAGTTATGATGATTACTAGGTATCAACAACGTGATCCTCTTTTTTTGTTGGTAAATTGTAGAAAAAACCTTATGAAAAATGTTTAGTCTTCCACGATCGACGCTGTTACGATATTCCATAATGCTACAACTAAATCGGAAACGTCGAATCGACAACTGCGGGTTGACCTTGGACAGTGGAAAGAAAATAAGTTTTCAATAATCGTCGATATTTAATGAACAATTGTGTTTTTAATAAATTACGCGTTATATATTTTATATCTCATTGCACTTAAGTCGCACAATCTTAGGCCTTAGTTGTTTTGTTTTTTTTTTCTTACGAATAAATCAACGTAGCTTGATGCAAGCGGCACGAGCGAAGGAAAGGACAATAAGAAGGTACGGAAAAACGACGTGGAGCTCTCGAAAGTAAAATTATCAATAATGCACTATGGTAATAGTACGGTGTTTTTTTTTCTTCTACTATAACTGTATAGTAGTTGTTGTCTCTAGTTCGGCATCGACGCTCTCGATCGCGGTAGACAAGAGAGAATCGCGACGGCGATTCTCCCCTTCGTACAACAATTGATTTTTGTACTTAAAAAGTATTTTTTTGTTTGTTAAATATATCTCTGCTTTGGACATGGAGCGTGAGGCCGGATTTCGTTTGCCGGCCAGGTTGCGTACGTTTGGATTAATTATTATCTACAGAATGGTCCTTACGTATCCCTACTTAAAGATCACACTCTTTTTTTTCCTCTCTCTGTGCTTTCTACTAAGCCGAGACTGTTCGCTATAAATGACATTCAAATACTAACACGTTCTTCTCTATTATTCTTCCGCAGCGTTCTTTTTTTTCCCCTAACATTTATTCAATTATCCTACGTAGGCCCGTTTTTTTTTTCTTTTGCTTAATCATCTAAATAACTCTTGACTCACAATTCGTCACTCGTTTATATTCGCTCAACGAGATAGAGTGAGAGTAGACACAAGAGTACAATGAAAACAATAAAAAATAGAGTGATAGAGAGAAACCGGAATGAAAAGACGCGCGTTAACGCTAAGGAGATATTAATCGCACAGTCGTGTTGTTACAAACGTCCACATTGACTCCAAATGGCCCCTATCTGAAAAAAAAGAAACAGAATTAAAATAATGCTCTGACAATTCGTCACGATTAATTTTACGATCCGTAAATAGAGCAGAGCTCTTTAAGTTCCGTTTCGAAGCTTACCGATTGTTGATTTGCTCGATGTTTTGTTTCGTAGGCTTACAAAGTGTACAAGACAATGATCGACGAGGGCAGAATTATTAATTCTGGCTTCGTCGGTTTTCGAATGCAAGCGCCTCGTGTGTGACACCACACTTGTCCACACTCGGCGTTGCCGTGGTGAAAATCCTCGAGGCTCAATGGCAAAGGACGATCCCGCGTCCTCGACGATGCGCGTCTCTGATATCCTCTCAAAGGATTCTGGTACGCTTCATCGATTTTCCTCGTTTCTGTGGCAAATAAATCACAACCTTCGGGTAAATCCACGAGAACGATAAGAGGAATATTTTTCATTGGTGTGAAGAGATTGTTAATCGTTGTGGTTACCTTTTTTCTTCCTTAGCGATACTTCCAGTCGAAGGAGCTCTTTGACTGGGCTCCAATCTTCGTCGTCTCTCCTCGATGGCCTCGGTATCCAGGCTCAGGGTTGCCTGGATCGCCGTTTGGCCAACCGAGGCGTTTACGTGTCTCGTTTTAATGAGCGGTGGGTTTCGAGACTGCGGTATTGCGAAAGCTCGCCTGAGAGCCCCTCTCGGCGGCGATGGGGGTGGATAAGAGATACCTGAAAAATTATAATTAGTAATCAATTATTTATCAATGGATTACTCCTTTTACAGATTCAAAGAAAAAATAGTACATTAACATTTTTATCGTGTAGTCTCATGTGTCCTCTTCCGGCTTTGGAGCACATGGGACATTCCCTAACATTTCGACCTGGGTTTAACCCTTCACATCTTGGATCAGGCCCGCAATTTTTTATATGACTGAACTGACTCTCAATACCATTTCAATTTTTCAGATTTTTTAAAATTTCTTTATAATTATGTGTTATTTCTTGACCATTTTGATACGCAGCACAGAATTTTTGGGAATTTCTGCAGATTTTTCCGATTTCATAGCATGTAGAAGTGGATTTAAAAAATACTAATTCCCAAACAGCATATCAGAGTGGATTTCAATCCTAAATCACTCTCATACGCTATTTTCTCCAGACTTCGTTTTTCGTAGCATATATAAAAATCTGCAGGTTTTTGCTTTTTCTTGGAAAAAAAAAAAAAAAATTTTGGCAAAATTTAACCCAGGTCGAATCGTAGAATACACGATTAAATTAATAACAATAAATAGAATGGAACTGTTAACAATAAATATAAGTGGATAATTAGGTAATTCATAAAATAGTAACAAATCAAAGTTAAGCAGAGCAATGAAATTTTTATTCCATTTGGGCCGAATTTTTTTGAAGCTCCTAAGATGTACCTCTGTGTCCGGGTGACAAGAGAGTGTCCTTGCTCTTGGTGATTTGTGGCACGATCAAAAGTGAATTTGGAGGTGTCGGCGATACGGTCGAGGTCTGCGGCGATGTGGCCAGTGTCAAATTCGGAAGTGACTGGCCGAGACTCGAGTACGCTGGCACTTGGACGCTCAGCGTGTTCGGCGTTGGGGATTTACTGAGCAGCGAGCGTCTGTAAGCAACGAAGCTGAAGGTGGCTCATTGCACAATGGCGGAAATAATAAATATCCCCGCATCGATTTTTCATACCGGATGTAATTTATTCACCTTATCTGCAGAGGTCTGTGATTGTGTCCGGCGCCTACCTCGCCGCCCTCCTCGGACGAGACGCTCGATGCCCGAGGTGGCTCGCTCGTTTCAACGCTGACATTTCTACTCGGGTTGTAACTCGGTAGGAAGCTACTGCTGCCCGGCGATACACCCTCCATCTCCATGCTTCCGCTGCGAAGTGGAGCAAAATTAATTAGACCTAATTCTCGACCCACAGCGAATATGACCTTAAGGTAGAGCTGGGCGGTACTTCAAGTAAGTGGTACTTGAAGTACAGTACTTGAAGTATAGTACTTGAAGTATAGTACTTGAAGTATAGTACTTGAAGTATAGTACTTGAAGTATAGTACTTGAAGTATAGTACTTGAAGTATAGTACTTGAAGTATAGTACTTGAAGTATAGTACTTGAAGTATAGTACTTGAAGTATAGTACTTGAAGTATAGTACTTGAAGTATAGTACTTGAAGTATAGTACTTGAAGTATAGTACTTGAAGTATAGTACTTGAAGTATAGTACTTGAAGTATAGTACTTGAAGTATAGTACTTGAAGTATAGTACTTGAAGTATAGTACTTGAAGTATAGTACTTGAAGTATAGTACTTGAAGTATAGTACTTAAGTATAGTACTTGAAGTATAGTACTTGAAGTATAGTACTTGAAGTATAGTACTTGCGGTATAGTACGTGAAGTATAGTACTTGAAGTATAGTACTTGAAGTCTAGTATTTGAAGTATAGTACTTGAAGTCTAGTATTTGAAGTATAGTACTTGAAGTCTAGTATTTGAAGTCTAGTATTTGAAGTCTAGTATTTGAAGTCTAGTATTTGAAGTCTAGTATTTGAAGTCTAGTATTTGAAGTCTAGTATTTGAAGTCTAGTATTTGAAGTCTAGTATTTGAAGTCTAGTATTTGAAGTCCAGTACTTGAATAAAGTATTCTTAAAACAATAATTGCCATTTTTTTAAGAATATTTTTTTTGCAAGAAGATTTCCATACAATACAATATTCTGTACTTGAAGTACTTGTTGCGGCAAGAATAGTACTTGATGTACCAAGTACTTGTTAACGAATTAAGTACCTTGTACTTGAAGTACTTTGCCTAGCTCTGCCCTGAAGATATCTGCATGAGACTAAATTTCATCGAGATATAACGGCCGTGTTTGTCATCGCAAAAACTTTGCTCAGGAAGTTCACTCGGAGAATAAAATTCGACAGGTGAACTTTTTTTTGTCCCAAAGCCGTGCATTGATGGAGACTTGCCAATGATGAAATTTGATGTCGCGCAGATATCTTCAGTGTCATCACCGAACTAATCGATTTACAGTGGGAAACAATTTATTACCTGTGACTGTGAGCGAGACTGCTGACTCGCGACGCTCTGCTGCTACCTCGCGGTGTCCTCGGCATAACGTCGCACTCCTCCATCTCGTAGTCACCGTCGGCCAGGTAAGTGCTGGCTTGCCTGCTCACGGTTGCGACCGCCGGCACACCACCGTGAGGCGGTAGTTTCATTATTGCGAATTGCTGCTGAGCTTTTCTCAGTGAATCCATCCAGGACTGAAAAAACAATCAAGGATAAGCTGTCGGTCGCGAGACGATCGTCGTATACAGTAAAACAAGTACGAACGTTTCTTGTCCACAAGCGTCCACATTTTTTTTCCTGTTCATTTTACAAACAAATGTAGGCTCATTATATCAAATTGTTGTTAATAAAGAAATGTTATAAATTTCTAAAATTGTAAATGAACACATTTTTGTACATAAATAAAAAAGAAAAGAATTGTGGACGTTTGTGGATAAAAAAAGTTTGACGAAAGTACAAATATTTTGTACCGTGTAAGCCGGACAGCGATTAATTTGTGACTCACCTTTGCGAGCTTCGGTTCACCAGCGCTGAGCACCAGAGCGGCCGACGCTGCGCCATACTCGTTCAGGTAAACCAGTCCCAGGCTGGACGGTTCTTTGAGCTCGTGAATCCGTATTCGATCGACCACGTACGGTTGACGAATTATTTTCAAGCCACCTCCGGCACCACCGGAACCGCTGCTCGTCGATCCTTTCTTCGTCGACGGCTTGCACAACAGCAGCATGTCCGTCAGAAGAAGTACGTGAACTTCGGTCTATAGGAAAAGGTTGAAAAAAAAATATACGTGAACAAAATTCGCCGGCTGTAGATGGGAATCAACGAATTATCGTGGGAGCTTTTTTTACTTTGCTGGTCGCCGCATCTCGCAGCTTGAGATCGCCCTCGCGCACGAGAGTCCTGAGCGTGTCCTTCGGACATCCTGGTATCGGTGCGCTCGTTATGTCCAGACTACTGTGAATTTTGACGAGTTTCTCGAGCTCCTCGTCCCTCGACTCGACGACGTCGTAGCTCTCGATTCGTGAAGCAGCTCCGGCCAGTCTCGCGGTCTCCTCGGTCCTCCTCAACGCTGCGTTCACCGACGCGACGAAATGATCCACGCATTTTATCTGCGGAGATAACAATATTTTATGCTGGTCGATTTGTTTCAATCAATAGTACTTTGCGATACGAGTGCGGTAGAGCGAACATTATAGTACGCAGGTTGTGAAGTGGATTGCACGATCGCACGACACTGTAAGAAAAATTGTAAATGTAATGTACCGGACGCAAAGTTTTTATGCGAAAATTGATACATTAAATTTAATGTGCAATTGTGAAGAATAATTAATATACATTTTCATTGAAATTAAAGTAAATTATAAAAATTTAAGTACTCTCATAGTAAAATTAAAGTAAATCATAAAAAATTAAGTGCTCCCAATATTTTTAATACAGTGAACAATGTACAATTCATCACAATTGTACATGAAATTTAATATACCAGGTTTTGCATAAAAATTTTCGGTCTGATACATTAAATCGAACGAGGCGAAGACGAGTGCAACTCACGTGACAGCTTTCGTATAATCCTCGCTACACCGAATTAATATCGCATAATATTTTTTGTAACAAATGCAGAAGTGCTACTTCGGTGGCTGCCGAGGGTGGCGTAAGAAATACTGTCTCACTGCTCACCCGCGAAAGCGTGCGGGAAAGTAAATTTGTGTGCGAGAAGTGAAATCGGTGCGATGTAGCACTTCTCATGCATGCGTTGCAAAATTTTTTGTTTGTTTTTAAATCGTTGCTCAGGTGTCTTTGTCGCACCATCATAGTCAATTCGACGCGTTGCTCCTCGTTCTCCGTGTTCTTGTGGACGGCCTTCAGGAGAAGCGAGTATTTCGTCAATCGCTGCATCGGCTTCACGAGGATGTCCAGAAGTCTCAGACGATTGCAGTCCTTCTGCGTTTCGCACCACTGAAAATTGTAAATAAAACACAAATTTAGGCAATCGATCCAATTCGCTCAATCACCGATGATATTTTTTTTTCTCGGCAAAAAAAAATATATCTATTTATACCAACGATCCAATTCTGTTAATTACGGGTCGTACATTTTTCCTCCCAAAAAAAAAAAAAAGAACAAAAACAAAGAAAAAAAATTTGTACTCACCACTAGATAAGCCGTGAAGAGTTCGTTGTCGTTGAGCCTGTCCCTGCAGTATTGCTGGCACTTGCTCTGCTCGGAGCAGTACCTCGTGTACGGCGAAAACGTTTGCTCGAACGTCTCGAAACCGTGAAGAAGATGTCCAGGATCCAACGGATGACCGGACGTTCTCGTTGCGTTGACCATTCCCAGTACATGGTCGCTCCAGAAGTAGCGATTAGCTGCATAGATTTCGGGTATATTGCTGAATAGTCGGGTTCTGTCGACCTCGTTCAGTATATTCGATGCTTGCAGGCTGCACAGACAGGCCATGAAGAGCTGCGAACAGAAAAATGAAATAATTTTTAAAAAAATCAAATTTTATCGACAAATTCACTCCATTCACCGTCGACGATTTAGATAAATTATGCATTCGAAACAATAACTCACGTCCGTGACGACTTTCAATGTCCTTATGTAAGCAACCTCGGTCTGCGCCAGTTCCCACAGAGCGGTCTGCTGCTGCTGCTGCTTCTCCGTCAGACGATCGGAATTGTCGACTATGTCGCGCCAATCCTCCTCGAGGCTGTACAGAACTGAGGCAGAAAAATTCCGATTATTATGTGGGCGACGGAAGCTTTGAAAATGCTCTGTCGCGCGTTTTCGCTGGGTTACGTATCTCGGTGAAGGCGTACAACCGAGAGAGTTTCTCGAGGATGAACACATTTTTTTTTTCGCGAAAATTTCAATATTTCGGTTTTTGGAATTGGAGAAAAAAATGCGGTCAGCATGTCGAAGAAATAGAATTCGCGCTTATTCGATTATGCAAAAAAAAAAAAAAAAACGTTCGCTTTAAATAAATTCAACGTATTCGTTGCTAAGCAAACGGTGCGAGTTTGGTCGAGAGAAATAGCATATGAGCTTTTTCGATTACAATTAAAAACTTACGCTTTAGATGAGAGAATCGCGGTGGATAAATTGAACGTATTCATGGCTGGGCAAATGGTGCGCGTTTCGTCCAGGGAAATAGTATTTTGCGGTTTTCCGATTGTTAAAAAAAAGGTGGCTTCAGGTGAGTCTCTCGCTTCGGATATATTGAACGCATTCGATGGAGAGCAAATTGTGTGAGTTTGGTCCCGAGAAATAGTATTTGCGCTTTTTCGATTACAAAAAAAAAAGTTCACTTTCGGTGAGCGGATAGCGTCGGATAAATTGAACGTATTCGTGACTGAGCAAATGGCGCGAGTTCGGCAAACATTACCAGTTCGTAATTCACCGGGAGTGTGTATATAGGAGTTCCATTATCATCCGGTGGATGTTGTAAATTTTCTCAAAAGCTCCGTACTCTATATTCGCATAGATGTACCGAAGGTGAACCGGTGGAGCCTATTATCATATGCATAGCGCGTACGTATTTTCCTGCCGGGTGTTGGGTATATAAATTTGCCTCTCACTCTTCTCAGCGTTAGAATGTACTTTGAAGCGAATATAGAGTACATTATCATACCCGCCGTTGTGTTTCTGCGTCACAGTCGGGAATGTTAGGAGAACGGTGAATTCGGTATTTATGTGGCTCGAGGCTCATCCTCATCTTGTGCCGAAGCACGCGCAAAGGCAAACCGAATATATCGCTTTCCTGTGTTGGCTGGCTTTATTGTATGTACGGTCAGCGTCGGCGCGACTGTTGCCTTCGGGGCCTTCGCGAGTTTTGAATAAACGTTAGAATGCTCAAAATTCTGAGAGTTTTTTTTCGAGTTTGATATTTTTTTTCTCTCTTCAGCGGGGGATTTTTTGGTCGTAAGGCAATTGAATTTCCGGAAGACACCAGACACCGTGTTTTGTAGGCGCATTTACATCTCTATCACTCACAACTCTGGAAGAAAACAATATGACAATATTTTTTAATCTATACCATATTAAAACTCTATCGTATTAAAACTCTACCAAAATTTCTAATGGAATGTAAAAAAAACTGTACCAGAATCAACATAAAACTTTACCGGATCTGAAATAAAACTCTACCGGACTACAAGGCTCGACGGTAGTCTTATATTCCGGTAAAGTTTTATTTCCATTCCGGTAGATTTTTTTTTCAAATCCGATAGAGTTGTAGTTTAATTCTCGTAGAGTTTTTTTTTCACTTTCTGGTAGAGATTTTGGTAGAGTTCTAATATGGTAGCGTTGTAATATGGTACAGATATTTTCTGGTAGAGTTGTGAATGGTAGAGACATAAATGTGCCATTTTGTGCAACTGTTTAATGATAAACGCCGAGGGAAAAGCTGAGAGTCTTTTTCGAGTTTCATTTTTTTTTTTCTCTTCGGCGTGTTTCTTTTTTACCTTCTTCGCCAGCCATGAGGTCGTAAGGCAGTTGAATTTCTGGAAGACTCGGGACACCGTGTTTCGTGTAGCCGTTTAACTGTTCGACGAGCAGTTCCATCTTCGTGCCTTTGGTGTTCGTGAAGAAACCGCTCCAGCGTTGCTTGCTGGCCTTGAGTCCTGCAGCCCCAGCAGAACTCTTGGCAGTAGCGAGCGCCGTAGCGGTTCCGATCTCCGAATCCACGCTCGAGTCCTCGGTGGAGACGCTGAAGAAGCGACCGCTCCGACCGCGGTAGCTCTGAAAATTTATTAAATAACAATTATTTTGTTATTAGTGAAGCAACTAAACCTGAAGAAATAAAATGGTTTTTTTTTCTTCATTCTTTCGAAAAAATTCGATATACTCACTCCACTCGTCTTGCGCAAGGAAACATTCTGATTGCTCTTCTGACTCGCCGAACGCGACGCGATTTTCTCGTCTTTTGCTGGAACATTCGAAAAATAACAATATTGTTTAAATCGTCAATATTTATTATATAAAATTCGTGGTAACAAAGAAATTGCAGTTTTTCTCTGTGACGTCACTTCCAGTTTATAAAATTGAAGTTTCCCACCAGAAGCCAAGTCAGAAAATAATGTCAAATATTTCTCTGTTCTCACGGTTTATTGACGTGAGATTATCAATGATAAATTTTTTAAGACAGGCAAGAGGAAGAAAAAAAAACGCGTTTCCATCGAAACGCATTAAAGTGCCTCGGCACTTGCTCGGTTTGCGCAAGGAAACATTCTGATTGCTCTTCTGACTCGCCAAACGCAACGCGATTTTCTCCTCTATGGCTGGATTATCATTTGAAAAATGACAATATTCTTTAATCAACAACATTGTTTTATAAAATTAATGTTAAAAAGAAAAATTGAAGTTTTTCTCTATGACGTCACCTCCGGTTTGTAAAATTGAAGTTTCTCACCGGAAGTCACGTAGCAAAAAAATTTCAAGTATTTCTCTGTCCTCACGGTTTATTGACGTGGGCATGTCAATGATAAATTTTTCAAGACAGGCAAGATGATGAAAAAAGAGTCGCGTTTCCATCGAAACGCTTTAAAGTGCCTCGGCACTTGCTCGGATTACGCCTCTGTTTTTCCACCGTACAAGATCGATCTCGCGTAGATAAGATTTCTTGCGGGAAGAAGTGCCGCTCTCGAGTTTCAGTCTTCTCCAGTTCTTTCTCTCAAAGAAACTTTTTCCTCTTACCACACCTCGTTCAAGGGTACACGGAGAGAGGCTGCGCCGTTAATTCCCGCGAGCAAAGAGCTATTTTACTTCACAACTTTATTGGCGAGAAAAGTTCTCCGTCTGGTTCCGCAACGGAAGAGCACCGGGCCGTCCCGGTAAGCCTCGCGCTCGAAGTAGTCAGAGTCACTGTGCGATCAGACTCGTCGCACGTGTCCTTTATCCGGCGTATTATTGGAGCAAGCTTCGACGCTCCGATTATGACAACAAAAAAAGAAGATAAACGGAAAAAGCTTGCGCTGCTCTCGACAGATGATGTGAGCGTGTCGATAGAAAGTGAATCTTCGAAAGTCCTTCCAGTCTCGCAATTATTTGTATTATTTTTTTTTATTATTTTATTCCCTCGCAACTTCCTAATGGCAAATCCGACTTGTACTAACGACGTTAACGCCAGAGTCACGAGGACCAATTTCTGCCCTCCTAAAAACAAAAAAAATACCCTTAACATTGCTCTCCTTTTTTTTTGCTACCTCGACAACAACCTTAAATTTTTTACGATTTCTCGTAATTATTATGAAAAAAAAAAAGAAGATAAACGGAAAAAAGCTTGCGCGGCTGTCGACAGATGATGTGAAAGTGCCGAAAGAAAGTGAATCTTCGAAAGACCTTCCAGACTCTCCAATCGTACATTTTATATCGACCGTAGTTATTTTCATTATTTTGTTTATTATTTTATTCCCTCGCACTGCCTAATGGCAAATCCGACTTGTACTGACGACGTTAACGAGTCACGAGGACCAATTGCTGCCCTCTTAAGAACAAAAAAACTACCCTTAACATTTCTCTCCTTTTTTTTGCTCCCTCGACAAGAACCCTGAATTTTTTAAGATTTCTCTTTTTTTACGTGTCTTTTATGCGGTGTATTATTGGAGCAAGCTTCCACGCTTCGATTACGAGAGGAGAATAAAAGAAGACAAACAGAAAAAAGCTCGCGCTGCTCTCAACAGATGATGGGAAAGTGCTGGAAGAAAGTGAATCTTTGAAAGTCCTTCAAGACTCTCGATCCGTACATTTTATATAATCTCGCAATTTTCTTTTAATTTTTATTTTTTTAATTTTCTTCTCTCGCACTCCCCGATGGCAAATCCGACTCGTACTAACGACGTTTACTCGAGAGCCGTGAAGAACAGCTACAGCCCTCCTAAGAACAATAAAACGACCCTTAAGATTTCTCTCCTTTTTTTTTGCTCCCTCCACGAGAACCTTGAATCTACACCGGTTCAAAGTTCTTTTCACCCTTCTCCTCGGCGTCGTGCGAGCTCCTCGAACCTTTACAACTCCGTCGATCTTCTCGGTGCGCCTTCCGAGTGGTTCCATCTTCTCGTCCATAAACGAATTATTCCCCAGCGAGGGGTCCTCGAGATGCTCGACGTTCCTCGAATATTCGAGATTCTTCTTACCGACAGAGTGAAAGAGCAGAGTCCGCGGTCCCGCGAGAGGCCGGAACAGATTGCATTGCCGTTCATTATCAGTGACGCGATCGAGAAGTAAGGAAGCCTTTGCGTCATCTCTGATGCTGTCTAAGTTTGAGAGAGTAATAAGGGAGAATACAAACACCTCCCGATGGGATAAAAATCTGAAAAAAAGTCAAGCCATAAAAGGTGCTAAAAAGATTTTTTGTGTATGACAATAATTCCAAAATGTTATCAACAAATTACTGAATTAAAAAATTTGCAAACAAATCACCCGGCAACCTATTTTTTTTCTCATGAAAATGATTCGTTACTTTTTTTTTTAATACGTATGAACTTTTTCAGATTTTTACGTAATGTTTGAAAATTGGGTTTTCTTCATGTTAAAATTTGTTTAAAATCGCACTTTTCAAACATTACATACATTTCAGAAATAATTCATACGTATTCAGAAAAATTGACAAATAATTTTCGAACTAAAAAAAAAATTAGGTTGCCGGATAATTTGTTGCACAATTTTTATGTGTCAGTAATGTGTTAATAACATTTCGGAATTACAATTATGCAAAAACAATATTTTTATAATCTTTCTCTCCCAATTTTTTTTCGTATTTTTATTCCATCGAGAAGTGTCTGTAATCTCTCTCATTCCTCTCTCGAACTTTGGAGGCGTCAGACAGGACGCAAAGACCGCGTTAACGCGGACGGAATTGCGTCCCGACGCGTCGACAACGAAACTGGGCTGGTTGCAGGTATTTTCGGCTGTCGCGGTTTCGAATCCTGTTCCGATTTACATCAACCGACACTTGCTTCGACGACAGCATTTTTTTTTTTTTCCCTTTATTGTCCAGCTCGGATTTTTCGCTCGCCGGAAGAGTCCGATGGGTTTCCGGGAGCAAGTTCGTTTAATTACTCGATCGCAATCAGCGGGCTGCGCGCGTTGCCACCGAGCTCGATACAAAGTTGAGAAAACGGTTGTACGTGTATTCTGTACACGTGTGCACATGTGTACATGTGCACACTATGTCGATTCGGGGCTTCCCGATAATCGACTCTGCCTTCTGTTCCGACTGTCCGGTTCGCCGACACGTGGCGCGATGAGCCGATGCTTGGACCGGACTCGTTTCCATTCGTTTCATCGTCGGATCGGACCATCTGAAGCTGCTCGCACACAAAACTATGCACGGAACACAGACAGAACGTGCCGTGTCCACACACGGCCGTGATTGGCTGATGCTCGCGTATTGGTGTCCGATCTGATCCGATCGACTCGTCTGTGTGACGGAAAACGGCAAACGTTGTTTTATGTGCGAGCACCTTGAGACGTCCCGATTGGGAACCCGTTAGATCGACGAACATCGACTCTCAAACGCTCGACTGAAATTTGTGGCGATGCGTTTTGCAGTTTAAAAATCAGAAGAGTGAATAAAAATTAAAATATAGAGAATGTCGAGAGAAGAAAGGTCGGACGGCTGGGAAATATGACGATGCCTGCTCATACCTACTCGGGAATAAACCGCATATCCGTTTCCTCTAAAACTTTCGCTCTGCCGCTGCAAGCTTTAATTAACGCGACACAAGTGCGCGCAGAGCCGATCCCGATGCGATATTGAAAATTCATATATTGCAGGCTGTTGCCATCCGCTGGAATCTATTTTGTATTATTATTATTATTATTATTATTATTATTATTATTATTATTATTATTATTATTATTATTATTATTATTATTATTATTATTATTATTATTATTATTATTATTATTATTATTATTATTATTATTATTATTATTATTATTATTATTATTATTATTATTATTATTATTATTATTATTATTATTATTATTATTATCGTTTCTAAGTTCAATTATTATTAATAGTGCGGTTTTCCAAGTATGACGTCTCGATGAGGTTTTTGAGGTTTAACTGTCGGTTAGAGTCGGGAATGTGAAAAATTCAATAAACCGAAAATATTCGGGGAATGCTAAAAAAAAATTCTACCAGAGAACTCTGCAGTATCGGACAATCGGCGAATTACAGAGGCGACGCGAGAGAGCAAGTCAAAGAAAGATCGGTCACATTCATTAACGCATCAAGCTCTGAGCGATGCCGCAAACATCGGGGGAAGTTCTGCCGAGTGGGCGGACAGAAATCGTTGATCCGCTCCGCTGAGCCGAAGACGCGAAGACGCAAACATCGGCGGCAGCCACGGCAGAGTGATTCGGTTGGAGGGATAAAGCGCGCAAAGTGAATAGGCAAAGAGGATGGCAGAGGCCCGAGAGGAGACAAGCGGGCGTCGAAAGTTCCGGGCCGTTAATCTGTATCACCGGTTTACCACCTAGGAAATCAGTCTTCAAACTCTCCGACGCTCGTCGAATTCCTCGCTCGAGATGCGCGATGCTTACTGTTTCTGCATGGCATTATGAATGTACCTCGTTTCGCCGTTGTGTCTCGGAAATTTTTTACCAAGGGACGAATGTCTCGTAGATTTTTGGAGAAAAAAACAACCGGAAACGATGTACGTCTTCGAGAGAACGAGGACGCACTTTGTACTTTAATTTTCTTCCTCTAATAAAAAAAAAAAAAATTAGAGGACGAAGTGCGTCCTCGATTTCTCGAAGAGAATTTTTATTTCATTTTTCGATTGATTGAGAACTTTGGGTTAACGTAAGCATTCTTGCTTTATTAGAATTCCATTTAAATATTATATTACATTATACCAGCGGTTATGTTGGCTCGCGCACTCGCACGAATCGTATCGTTCATAGCATATTGAAATAGATTCAATACACTGAGAAAAAAAAAATTGTTGGATTAAAAAAATTCGCGGTCACATACGTTCAAAGTTATTATTTGGTTGGCACAACTGAATCATTATTTTGTTGAACGATTATTCGCTTCAGTCGATTCTAAGTTTATCGATTCAAACAAAACTTCTATTGTACCAACTAAATAACGCCTTTGAACGCAGGTGAACGCGCCTCGGTTAATCCAACCATTTTTTTTTCTCAGTGCTTGCAACCGTATGAAAACCGTAATCCCAAAATGATAGAACATGGACTGGGAGCTCCGAATTTCGAAATCTTCCCTCAAAATCCTCCCCCCAAGGGGGGGGGGGGCTCACAGAAAAGGGGGGGGGGGGAATCAATCATCCAACCCAACAAAAAAACACATTCACCATTTTCCAAAATATATATAAGATTATATATCCACTTAAAAATGACTACAATCAGCGTTGAACGAAACGATAACGGCGAGTCAGCGCGTTGCCGGCCGCTGTACAATATCGTTCTCCACCCTCTGTATCTGTTTGCGAATTTAATCGAGATATGGGAGTGCTCTCTTTCTTCAGAGTGTGTATGAAGAAAAAGCAAAGATTTACATTAAAAAAATAAAAAATTCTATATCGCATGACACAAGGCAAAGCGGGGCAAGATGGAACAGTGGGGTAAAACGGGCCAGAAAATCGGGATGCATCAACGGGTCAAAACGGGACTTTCTAAAATGATTACAAAATTCCGTTTTTTAAAACGCAATTTTTCCCCACTGTCCCATTTTGCCCCGCTCACACCTACACACAGAAAAATAATTTATTTGACGGCCACCGTTTATTTGGTTTAAGTAAAATATTTATTTGATTTAAATAAATATTTATTTCATTTCAGTAATTATTTACTTAATTAAAATAAATATTTATTTTAATCAAATAAATATTTTACTTGAATCAAATAAACGGTGGTCGTCAAATAATTTTTTTTTGGGTGTACCGAATGCCAAATCCATGAAAAATGTAGATAAAAAATATTTCTGCTCTCCAAGTGCCAAAAAGTTCGATATATCGTACAAACGCTCGCTCATTTCCCTTTTACACGAGCTTTTACGCGGCAGGACCCTCGACTATAATCGACTAACGACGGAATGCGACGGAGCAACACCGAATTCCTCGATTACCCGGAAAATTGGTTGAGCATGCCGCAGAAAACTTTTTAATAGACCCCTCGATTACTTTCCGGATCGTAGGAGCGCCCACGGATGCTCGATGAGTGCGCAATAAATAAAAATCGATATCGAGTCGTGAGACCTTACGGGTTTCCGCGAACCGGAAGTTGGAGCGAACCGGAAGTTCGAAGTTTCCCCGAAGATATAAATAAACCTCCGTGAATGGCCCGACGCGTCGGGCCATTCACGGAAAATGACGATTTTGCTGGCATTCGACCGGCGCGAATAATTGAATCCCTCAATTGAATCGCTTCCGAGAATCGCGGAGCGAGCCGTATGGATTTACCGTGCGGCGATGAAGCTCGCAATAACGAAGCCCGAATGGCTCTGTCAGCGCGGCGACACAATGGCGAGGGGAAACGCGTAAGGCCGTCCAAGTCGGATCCGGCGCGCGTGTTGGATTTGCGATTGGAACAGTCGGTTATTAATCGGGATTAACGCGCGGATCTCCGGCCGGGACTTAATATCGGATGATACTGGACAAACCCCGTTGACGGGCCGCTGAATAGATTCCCCGATCAGCGGCTCGCTATAACATTAATACCGGCGAGCAATAACTCGCGGGGAGCCTCGGTCAGTGGAGAAACTTTCTCGGTCGCGCCGGTCCGACCTCGGCGTTATTAAAAACAGGCCGGAACGACGGATCGGGCTCGAGACCAGGGAGCATTTTTTATTTTTTTTTTTTTCTGAATTTATCGACGCAATAACGGCGGTCAGTTAAAACAGTGGAAAACAATTCCCTTCTCCCTGAGTGACCAATAATTTTCGCTCGCTAAAATTCCGACCGATAATTAACGAAGCTTCGGAGGTTCGTTAATTATCGGTGAATCGGCCCCGGCCTCGTAATTGATCGGTATTCAAAATCACGTGTTCTCTCGCAATCTATTCGATGTATTATGGAATAGATTGTTTGCCGGTCGTTTGTGCATGGTCCAAAAAAATCCGAGCCAGAGTACTTGAACTCTTTTTGCTCTATTTCCGGTTGTTGGGAGTTTTCGGTAAGCGGAGAAATGAAAAGAATTGTTTTTTGCATTTCGGTTTTGCACGAAGGAGACTAAAATTTTTATCTCTCCTACCGCACGATTAAAAAAAAAATAATTTCATTTTATTCTCTCTTTCCGAACGATTTAAAAAATCTCATTTTTTTTTGCTCTCTTCCCGAACATAAAAAAAAAATCTCATTTTTTGCTTTCGTCCTGAAAAATTGAAAAAATAATAATTTTATTTTTTGCGCTCTGCCCGAACGATAAAAAAAAATATATATAATTTTTTTTGTGGTTTTCCTTTTCGAGTTCCGGAGCTCTCCAGTAATTCCGGAAGTACGCCGACCGGTGGCCAGCATGTGAAACCACGAATGGGGTGTATTACTCGTTCGAGCAACTGCCACGTACGCTATGTGTTTCGTCGGCGTGATGATCGGTAGTTCGGCTTCGGCTTCGCAATTGATCGGTATTCAAAATCAGTCGTTCGCAATCTATTTTGCCGTATTACGGAAAATATCGCTTGGACATCGTTCGTGCACGATATAAAAAAAGATCCAAGCCAGAGTACTCAATTCTCACCCCATTATTTCCGGTTGTTACGAATTTGCGTTATGCGGAAAAAAAATAAATTGTTCTTTGCATTTTAATTTTGCACGAAAGAGGCTTAATTTTCTTTTCTCTCTTGCTTCACGATAAAAAAAATAATCTCATATTTTGCTCTCTTCCCGAGCCCTTAAAAATATAATAATCTCATTTTATCCTTTTCCCGAACGATTAAAAAAATAAAAATTTTATGTTTGCTCTCTTTCCGAACGATTAAAAAATTATCTCATTTTTCTTTCTTCCCGAACGATTCAAAGAATAATAATCTAATTTTTTGTCTAATTTCCCTTTTTGATTTCCGGAGCACTTCAGTAATTCCGGAATTACGCTGCCCGGTGGCCAGCATGTGAAACCACGAATGGGGTATTGCTCGTTCGAGCGACCGGCATGTACGCCGTGTGTGTTTCGTCGGTGTAATTACCTCCAGCGCACACATGTCCGATTTCCCTCGATTATCATGAATAGATAAACGTGACCGAATCGCGAATGCTGGTGCGTGCAAACCGCACCGGAGTTATCCAGCGGGCGATAGAATTCAAGCGAGAATTCAATTAAATATATTATTCCGCCAGCTTAAACGGGGGAGGGTTTTGGTATCGGATTATAGCTAATCGTTAATTATTCCTTTCGACTCGTTGACTTACCGGTGACACGCAGGTGTTTTCCGCCCAGGCAGGATGTTTCGGTGGTGAGAATTGGAAGGGGAGTCGAGAACGCGTCGAGCAGAACGTCCACCCGACCCAGATCGACTCCGCGACGTTCGCAAGCACCGCCGAGCGCCTCACTGGAACGAGAAGGGTTGAATAAAAATTGGGGATGAAATATAGTATTGAGAATAAATGTAAAGGTTATTTCAAGGGCTTCACTGCAATGAGAAGGGTAGAATTAAAATTAAAAATAAAGAATAGTATTAGGATTAAATAAAAAAAATTAAAAAATTTAAGGTAGTTTGAAGGATGCTTCGCACGTAGACTCTCAGCCAAAAGTGAGAGGCAGTGAAAATTTAAACATTTCATAATGGTATAAAAATCTGGAAAAAATCAACCGTATTAAAGGTGCCAACAACATTATTTTGCACTACCATAATGTCAAAAAGTTATTGGCAAATTGATTCAAAAATTGCTCTACAAATAATCAGTAAACCTTTCTTTCTCTTATCACATAAATTCATTGAGTTTCTAGAAGCCACATGATTTTTTTGCAGTATTTTTGTGTACTATAGAATTTTCGAAACAATTTTTGTTTTGAAATATAAGACATTTCTGAAAAAATTAATATTTTATTGTAAAAAATCAAGAAATTCACTTAAAATAAGAAAATAAAAGGTCGTCTGATATTTTTTGAACAATTCACTTTTTAAATAATTTGCTTAACAGTTTTTTTGGCATTATTAATATGCCAAAGGTTTTAAGATCATTATATTAACTGTTAGACCTCCTTAACGTCTGATTTTTTCAGATTTTTGGCATATCACGAAATACCGAAATTTTGATCAAATGAAACTTTTAGTTACGAATGTATATGCGATCCTTAAGTGCCTCACTGTAACGAGAAGAGCAGAATAAAAGTTGAAAATAAAACATAGTATTTAAAAAATATATATATATATTTTTTAAGTGGTTTCAAGTGGCCCGCGGGTCTCATTGTTTCAGTTCGGGAGCTCGGGAGAGTTCCGATTGGGCCTCGTCATCGTTCGTCGTGGCCTCGCGACGAGACCTCGAAACTTTCGTTCGACCACCCGTGGACCGTCTATCGACAATACTATGTGTATAGCTCCTATGTGTAACGTGGAAAAAAAAAAAGTTTATCGGTTTTATATACCAGGGCTTTGGTCGGCCTAACTTAGTTTTACGGTGACGGTGAAAATAGGATAGAATACCGGAAGGGATGGCTGCTGGATCGGAACGAGAGGAGGGAGGGGGGACTAGGTCGAGATGGCTCCGGGTCCTGAAAACGTGGAGAAACACTCCATCGACGGTGGGCCAAGGGGTATGGAGAGGAAAAAAAGTAATTGCGAAGGAAGAGACCTGAGCATTCCCACTAGAAAACTTTTTTTGTTCTCTATTCCTCGATCCGAACATATATATATATATATATATATAGACTCATTTATCTTATCCATCTATCTATACTATATTACTTCAGTTATACGAGACCTCCAGATTCGATTAAAGATTTATCCAGAAGTTCGACCGCCTCGCCCCAATCAGATTCGCTCCGATCAGCTGGGAGAAAATCTTTTCAATTGCTTAATTATTTTTTATCACACTTAATACCGTTTTTAGTATCGCACGATGAGCGATTGTGAATCCGATAAAGATTTATCCAGAAGTTCGCTCCAATCGGATTCGTTCCGATCAGCTGAGAGAAAATCTTTCCTGTTGCTTAATTATTTTTTATCACACTTAATAGCGTTTTTAGTATCGCGCACTGAGCGATTCTAAATCCGGTAAAGATTTATGCAGAAAGTCACGTAGAAAAAAAATTGTTGGGACAACAAGAATTTTGTTACCATAACTCATTTACCTGCTTAACATAGGGACAACAAAATATTTTGCTGGGTCAGCCAATATTTAGCTGTAGCAAAATGAATTTATTATCGCACGTTGAGCGATACTAAATCCGGATCCCCTCGTATTCCCAAGAGAGGTTTAAATTTCGGTTTCGGGGAATTTTATCGTAGCTGCGGGCGCTCTTTTCAGGACGCTCACGATCGTTCTGCGGTCCAGCATCGGGAGCTTTCACGGCGGAATCTCGAGATACACGATGGACTCCACTCGCACGGCTGGCCGAGGGGGCTGTCGAGAAATAAACGACAGCCAGGGCACTCAACCGTGCGGTGGACGACCGTCTCCCCGCCTCTCGCCAACCCAGTGGCCGTACAACCCCCGTTCGGATTTTCGACCGCTTCATTTTATTTATTCACTCTTTTTTTTCTTCTCCTCTCTTTATCCCGCTGTCGCGCTCCCTAGACGCACTTTCATGCATTCTTGATGGACGATTCCCCGGTGTATATTCGACGGCCACGAATAAAGGGGCCATTTTGCGCGACCCAAAGCGTTCGGCGCAGAACTGTATCCCTGGGGCAAAACGGACAAGTTTTATCAATTTTGCGCCAAATGTGTAAAAAAAAAAAATAAAGAACTCGGGTCAGGCGTAAAAATCGATTATTTTCAAAAAAATTCAACATTATCAAATTTCCATTAGATTTAAAGGGTTGGATAAATTTTCGTCGACTTTGATACGAAACATTGTACAGTATTGGTCCATTCACGTATCAAATTTGAGCTCGATACCTCCATTTACTCGAATTAGACCGTTTTTAGTAATTGGATAAAAAAAATCAGAATCTCGAAAAATCTGACGCCTTGGTTAGATTTTGACCAAATTCAATACCACAGCGCATGAAAAATTTAGTACGGCATGTAATCAAAAAAGAAATAATTACCAATTATATTGAATTATTATTGTATACAGAAATTATTATATTACAATATTAATACAGAAAATATTATCAATATAATTGATAATATTACTTGTACAGACACTGTTGGTACAACTTTTATGCTTTTATAATACTTGCAGATTAATCCATTAGGAAAAGTCGCGATGAGCCTTTAAACCTCATGCTGGAGTTTGCGTCACCTCGCGTATCCAGCCTGTGTCACTTCTGTCGCAGTTTTCATTATCATCGTGTACCCAGTTTCCGTCACTCGTGGTGCAGGATGTCGGATCGGCGAGTACCAAGTTTCTACCTTTATGTCGGACTTTATCTCACCATGGTACAGATATTATTACTTTTCAATAATTTTACGGGACAAAATGAAAACATTAACTTTAATTTATAATAACCGTGATGCAACAAGTGACCTAATTCCGCTAACGCGCTTTCCATCATGACAAATTTACTACAGGACGTAATAAAAAAACAAATGATATGCAATATAATTGATAATATTGTACCGACACCGTTGGAATAACTTTTATATTTTTTTAATACCCGCAAATTAATGCATTCGGAGAAGTCGCAATGTGCTTCGGCTAGAACGCCCTGGTAGCACCTGCGGGCTCGGAAGTACCGAAAAGCGAGCTGCGCCACACATTATTAAATTATTGAATGAAAAAATGTTATAAAAATATATGTATCGCAACAATAATCAAGAGTGAAATCAGCTCTGCAAAATAGGGCTGTACAGTTGAGCCGGCTTGGCCGGCTAAAAAATCTCATCCGGCTAATTGACATTATAGTTTGGCCGGCTAAGCCGTCTTAGCCGGCTAACATGGTTTGGCCGGCTAAAAATTAGCCGCGGCATAGCCGGCTAAGATCGTGTGGCCGGCTAAAGATTAGCCGCAGTTTAGCCGGCTATTAATTTTTATTGTGAATTACGAGGAAACTAATGAAATTAATGAGACATTTATCTTTGGCACATTACTTGTTGAATATTATTTATTTCTGTACTACCAGTAGATTCGACTACGTTTGAGATCTTTAAAATCTTATTGCCATGATCTAATTTTTATTGCCAACATTAATAAAAATTAATAGCCGGCCAAACGATCTTAGCCGGCTAAGCCGCGGCTAATTTTTAGCCGGCCACACGATCTTAGCCGGCTAAGACAGCTAAGCCGGCCAAACTATAATGTCCATTAGCCGGATAAGATTTTTTAGCCGGCCAAGATGGCTCAACTGTACAGCCCTACTCCAAAATACCGTCAATTTTTCTTGTAGTGTTGAACCTAAGCTCTATTTATGATTAGTATAAGTAATCTTCGATGACCGTAACTGGGACAGTGACGGAAACTGGGCCGTTTCCCTTATCAGCGTCTACATACGCCTGCAGCTCGCTATCATCTCGGAGTATTCCATTACCGAAGCTGTTAAACTAAAGCACTAAACGTTAGCCGGCGACATTATACATTAACGTGAAACATGTGAACCTCCCCTCGATCCCCCTCGCTTGGGGACGCTCGGATGATTGCAAGATTTCTGAGAGACCAAACGGGAAGGTTTTCCCGTATCGCGAATTCTCCGCCGTCGTTTCTCACCCATTATCCTCCTCCGTTCCGCTCGTCCGTCCCGTTTAGGTAATTCCTCTATGCTTCGCACAGCCGAACGTCCAAACGAGTGCTGAACTCAACGTGTAATTATAAACAAGGGGCTTTTCGGAGAGTCGAGGACCCGAGAGTCTCCTCAGCGTATCGCGCGTCCAGGCTCTGTGGAATCGTCGTCCGGCTAATCCGTAGGACGGTACAAATCCCCCGGAGCAAATTTCGTTGTCCTCCCTCAGACGCGAGAGAGGAAACTTGTTCCGCCGTCGCGGCTGTTCGGTGATGGAAGAGGAAGGTCCGCCGCGCAGTGCCGTGAGGATTCGCTGAAGTCGTGCGGGAGCATAGGAGGACCGTGGTGCGTGTGAATTCGGGACAGTAATTAAAGCAGCCACGATTCAACCCGCCTCTCAGCCAGCCCCTTTAATGTAGTCTAGGCGCCGAATGTGTGTGCTCGGTGGCAGTCCCGGTCGAGATAGCGTTTTACCCGCGCATTACATAACCGTAATGATTTTCGGCCTCGGGACGCACTCGCGGCACATCGAGTCGGAAACACACACTACGGCTTATGTTTCTTCAAAATCCGGGACGAAATATAGGGAAGAGCGGGGCAAGAGGGACCAGCAGATTAAAACGGGACAGTGGGACGAAACGGGACACTGTGACAAAATGGGAGATTGGGACAAAACAGGACCATGTGACAAAACGGGCGGTGGGACAAAACGGGACAGTAGGACAAAGCGGGACAGTGGGACAAAACGGGACATTGGGACAAAACGGGACAGTGGGACAAAGCGGGACAGTGGGGCGAAACGCAATGTTCCAATAATTTTTAAATGGCTTGGTGAGACAAAGCGGGGTAGAAGGTTCGGATGTATCAATGGGGCAAAATGGGCATCCAAAAATGTTTTGAAAATTGCGTTTTGCACCACTGTTCCCTTCACGGTCCTTAAGTGATCTGTAGCTAACCTCGTTTGCATTATATTGGATGGAGAGTTACCGACTCGGGCTTTTACTTGGTTACTTATACAAAAATCTACGCACGCCGGCCTCCCGATAAATTCGGTGGATACAGAAGCGAAGGGGGCAAAATGGGGTACCACAAAAATAATGGAAACAATCAAAAGACTGGAGAATAATGGAGATTGCAGACTGCAAAAATTGTCCGAGTAAAAATGCTTGAAATGTTCGTGGATTTTTTTCGTCTTGCCAAACTCATTTCTAAACGAGAATACGAGAGAAAGGAAAGTCGAAAGCTCGTGGTCGCCGTCCACGGTCTTCACACAGAAGCCTTTTGCACTCTGCGCCGCGAACGAACTGACCCGTGCGAGCTTTTTCCGACACGAACTGCAATAACGAGACTCTGATTATTTACAAGAAAAGCTGCGCGCTTCGGCCTCCCGTCGTATTCGGTGCATACAGAAGGGAACGGGGCAAAATGGACTGCCATAAAAATTCATTGAGACACTGGAAAGTCGACTATAATGGAAACCGAAAAAATTGTCTGAAAAGTGCTTGAAATCTTCATGGATTTTTCATCGAGTTGCCGAACTCATTTCGGAACGAGAATACGAGAGGAGGGAAAGTTGAAAGCTCGTGGTTGCTTTTTACGGTCTTTACACCGAAGCCTTTTGCACTCCGAGCTGACTCGTGCGAGCTTTTTCCGACACGAGCTCCGATAACGAGACTCTCCGTTTCTGTACGAGTTTCTGCGCAAACCTTCCAGGCGACGGCGACTCGGCCACATGATCCGGCGGCATTGAAAGTTATATGAGGGTAAAAAAAAAAATTACTGCTCTATCGTCAATCTCCACCTCGTCTCGCCTATTATGTCCTGACCGATCTCGCTTCGCTCCGCAATACTGCCGAGCGTAAAGCGTTTTATGACTTTCATTGCCCGGCCACAAACGCTCCATGTTTCCCCTGCGCTTTCTTTGCCGTTCGTTTAAAACATTCACAGAAAAAAAAAAAAGAAATCGGATGCGCGCTTGAAATTCGTAGCCTAAACGTGAATAATTTCTGCCACGGAAGCTCCAATCTCCGATGAAAAGATCCCGCGATACCGGAAATGAAAAATCGTCCTAAATTCAACCGACCATCTCTGCTTCGGCCTTCCCGCGTTTTTCCTTCTCGTCCGCGAACACGATACGACCACCGTGAGCTCCGCTTCCACGCATTTCTCTCTCATGTTTTTCTTTTTTTTTTTTTTTCGAATTGAAATCGCCATCCTCTTCGTCGCTGCCTTCCATTTTTCTCCATTGTTCGGTTTTACTCGACGCTCGCGAGACGCGCCGGTTAACGAGCGAGAAGGCTGACGGGAAGGGCCAGGAATAAAGGCAGCGACGACGAAATGATAACAGGTACACGCAGGCCTTTGTTCCTTTTGCGACTGATCATGCGGCTTTTCGTGCCAGTGGATTCCACCAAACGCTGCACTGCGACAGAAATATCTTTTGTAATTTACGACCGGTGAATGTAACTCGCCGAAGAACTCTGCGTCGATCTCTTGTGTGAATGAGAATGAGAAAAAAAAATACACTGAGAGAAGTGTCTGATAGAAACTACCGTAAATTTGGTACAAAACCGACAGACCTTTCACGTAGGGGAGAGCGGGGCACGAATGGGACAGTAGGGTAAAACGGGACAGTGGGGATAAACTTAATTGTCCAATAATTTTCTGATGCCACATTCTGGTCCAACGATACATCCGGATTTTCAACCCCATTTTGCCCCACTTACCACCACCGCCGCCATCCAAAAGTTATGGGAAAATTGCGTTTTGCAACATTTTTTCGTTTGGCCCCCTGACCCATCGTGCCCTGCGCATCCCTATGTGGGAACTGCGGCGAGATCCTGGCAAACATTGGTGTTGGACTTAACACGTTCTAGTAGTTTTCGCTGTCGCAGATATTAACCGAATATCCCGTAATTTTTGCTAGATTATAAGTTCTTCTTAATAGAAAATATAGTGATCGGTGGGGTCGCGAATGCGGATTGTTTGTTTTAGGTTTGTATGTTATACCGGCATATTATACCGATCGAATTTTGTTTTATATGCACGCACGTAAAAAGAAATTTATCGACGAAATTCGAGTTTAAATCCACGGAATTCTCTTTTAATCCACGGAATTCTCAGTTGTAATCCATGGAATATTTAGTTTTAATCCCTGGAATATTTAGTTTTAATCCACGAAATTCTCAGTTTTAATCCCCACAATTCTCAGTTTTAGTCGACAACACTTTTCGCCAGATCCGCAAAATTCCATCAACGCGCATTCTTGAAAAAAATTACCATACGGGTTGGATAAAAATTGGTGGCAGCTGCGAAAATTTCACATATCGCTAGTGGTAGGGCTGGTGTACCATGTTTGCCTGGTAGAAATTTACGATATGACTTGGTACTTTTTCCGAGATCCTCCATCACAGTGTAAATTTTTTTTTTCTTCAAAACAACGAAGGCTATACAGAAGTGTTCTTGGCGGTCAGTTTATCGCGAGGGGTTCCAGCCCGACGGAGCGTTATTAACGGGATTTCCGAGCCGAGATCGGCCTGTACGTTAAATGCAATTTTCACACGCGATCATGCGGTTTAGATCGGGCATATTGCGAAATCGTTTGCAACGCCCCCCCTTCCCCCCCGGCCCCCCTATATTCTATAGATTTTTTTTGTTCTCTTCATCGCCGCTGAATTCGGCCGAATGTCGGTTTCCCATTAAAATCCGATAAATCACATCTAGTTACGACGTGCAGTGTGTTTTTTTTTTTTTTTTTTTGTACTCGGTACAACGCACACGCTATCCGAGAGGGAAGAGCCGCACAGGTGTATGTCCACGACGAGGAAGCGTATGGAAGGACGGGAAGGACTAGATAACCGACGTGTTCAACTTCCGTTAATCACGTGTGCCGGATGCGCTGGCGGCATTGCTCGTCGAGGTCGCATTCGCGATAACGTTCTCGCAGAGGGGTGGGGAGGGGAGGGACGATTTACGCGAATAGCCCGGTTCGGTTTTGCTATAGCGATTTACATCGATCACCGGTTGTCCCCCTGTATATGTATATGTGATCGATAGATTCATTAATGTTGCACGGAATTCCGAGCTCAGGGAAACTATTATAAATAAAGTTGTTATAAATTTAGGTGTTCGTCGAAAACAAAAAAAAATATATTTTAATATATATATATATTTTTTATACCGAAGGGGAGAGAAAAAAAGCTGGGTTTATACGTGGGTGTGGATCGTCCGGTCGACTTTGGAGCGAATCCGGGGTAGGTTATCGCAAGATAAGTACCGTGCCGGTCCGCAATATATATATATATATATATGTATGTATTATATATATATAAAATCGATAGATTCATTAATGTTGCCCGGAATTCCGAGTTCAGTGAAACTATTATGAATAAAGTTGTTATAAATTCGATATTCGATAAAAAAAAGGAAAAAGCTTAAAATAATATATTTTTTTAATACCGAAGAGGGGAAAAACGCTGGGTTTATAGGCGGGCGTGGAGCGTTTGGCCGACTTTGGAGAAAATCCGGGGTAGGTCATCGCAAGATAAGCACCGTGCTGTCCCGTCATATATATATGTGTGTGTGTGTGCGCGCGTGTGCGTGTGTGTGCGTGTTTGTGTGTGTGTGTGTGATCGATAGATTCATTAATGTTTCGCGGAATTTCGAGTTCAGTGAAACTATTGTAAATAAAGTTGTTATAAATTTCGGTGTTCGTCCAAAAGAAAATAAAAAAAAATTCAAATAATATATATATTTTCGTATACCAAATGGGAGAAAAAGCTAGGTTTATACGTGAGTGTGGAGCGTGCGACTGACTTTGGAACAAATCTGGGGTAGGCTGTCGCATGATAAACGCCGTGTTGACCCACAATGTGAAAATAACTGTGAAAATAACACACTGTGACAATAAATTGTAAATTTAATGTAATGGAAGTTGAAATTTACTTCCATTACGTACATTACTTACATTAATTAAACACGAATGTAATTTTTCGTAAAATTAAAAAACCAAATATTAAACATACAAATCTTTGCATGAAATTTGCATGAAATTTACAAAAAATTCGCATAAAAAATATAAATTTCAGTGTAAAATTGCAACGCAAATGAGTTTGAAATTTCAGAAACAGTTTATATAAAAAATCTTCTAATACCGTTGATTAATTTTCAAACCATTTTTTATACAATGTATGTGATCGACAGATTCATTAAGGTTTCACAGAATTCCGACTTCAGTGAAACTATTATACATTGAATTATTATAAATTCTACATGCGTTAAAAAAATAAATAAAAAAGTTGCATTTATACGTGGGTGCAAAGCCTCCAGTTTGGAGCAAATCCGGGGCGGATTATCGCAAGATAAACAACATCGAAAATTGAGAAGGATCGTTGTAATCTACAATACGCATCTTGAAAGCTTTCGAGCCGGTAGAAATTGGACCGTGACGAGAATGGAAAGAACGAAATAATTCGATCCAGTCCACTTAACAACTCTCGGATTGCACTGGACAGGCTAATTTATTTTCTTCGGGAACATTGATCACGTATCGCCATAACATTCGTTACGATTTGTTTGGAGACGTGATATGGCGATGTGGAAAGGACAGAGGCGAAACAGGATACTCGGTTAGAGATACTGATGATAAAAATTACGGGACTGAGAGAGAGAGTCGCACGTCCTAATTGGTCGGAGATCGGAAATAAGGCGGCGAGGATAGAGAGGCGAAGATAGAAGAGGAAATAGTGTCCCATTGGGACCCGAGTAAGGAGGGTCTCTATAAAGGAGCAGATGGTTGAATCTTGGAGGATAGATTTCCCGAACGATCTTCCGGCCGTTCGCCTTATCTCTCCGGTCGTTCAAAATCGCGTTCCAAGCTCCGACAGACGATTTCGCTCACTTATCAAAGAGCAATCCTTTTTCCAGTGGAATGTATCCACGGTACTACTCCCCAAGCGGATTTGTGCTCGACCACCTTAACTGTTCAACTTTTGCTCACAGCACACCAATACAAAATTGTATTTGATATAAATGGATGCTATGTTGAAGCGATCGCGGTAGATCTAAATCGCCAACGGAGAAAAAGGGCATATTGTTTGGTCTGCAAGCGAGGTCGCTGACCTCAAATATGGAACGTCAAAGATGGAACCCCAAAGACGGAACCCCAAAGACGGAACCTCAAAGTCGGATCCTCAAAAACGGAACCTCAAAGATGGAACCTCAAAGATGGAACCTCAAAGATGGAACCTCAAAGATGGAACCTCAAAGATGGAACCTCAAAGATGGAACCTCAAAGATGGAACGTCAAAGATGGAACCTCAAAGATGGATCCTCAAAAACGGAACCTCAAAGATGGAACGTCAAAGATGGAACCTCAAAGATGGATCCTCAAAAACGGAACGTCAAAGATGGAACGTCAAAGATGGAACGTCAAAGATGGAACGTCAAAGATGGAACGTCAAAGATGGGACGTCAAAGACGAAACCTCAAGGATGGAACAGGAACCTCCAAACTCCAGCATTTTACTCACTTATTGAAGAGCAATCTCAATTCTAATCGACTTGTTCCGCGGTACTACCGCCCAAGCGGATTCGTGCTCAACCAACGTGACTATTTCACTTTTCGCCACAGCAAAGTAATGCAAACTTTTGTTTTGTATAAATGGATGCTGAGTTGAAGCGACCGCGGGGGATGTAAATCGTCAAAGGAGAAAGCTGGTATGTACGTTATTGGTCTGCAAACGAGGTCACTGATTTCAAAGACGAGCCTACTTTCGTGCACAACTTTTATCTCGCTATGGGTCACTGGCATTTTCTGTTATATCCCATAAGTGCGATTCGTTTTATCGAGATGGCAGCGAAGGACAAAATGGAGCTCCATTTGAGATAAAACTTTTTTTTTTTTTTTCTATGTCCTACGAAAAGTCTTTGGGTCAACGTCTCTATGGTCGTTTGGTCTCCAAACGAGGTCACAGACCTCAAAAATGAGCCGCCTTCCGTGCAGAACTTTTATCACGCTATGGGTCACTGGCATTTTTTTTATATCCCATAAGTGCGATTCAATCCATCAAGATGGCAGCGAAGGGCAAAATGGAGCTCCATTTGAGATAAAACTTTTTTTTTACGTCTCATGAAAAATGTGTAAAATTGTTCCGACGTCTCTATGGCATTCTGTCGAGGGGGACAAACATATTAAATCTGACTTTACAATCCGCCGCGTACTTACACCAAAAAAGTTCCCTTCGTCGCCGGCAGGAATTCTTCTCTCTCCAGGGATCCGGACTCGTCGCCAACTTCGAAACTGACGCTGAAGTATTCGCTGCTCGATACCTGAAAAATAAATGAAAATCGATGTATTAAAAAAACATAAACAAACAACCGAACGCACGATTGGTAATTTAATCAGACCGCGATGAGTGTGAACAACTCGTGCTCCGCTATTCTAATTCCCTCCGGGCGCGTTCGTCGGTGAGTCAAGTTTATCAATTAGAATCATAAGGGATTAGTTGAATGTTTAGAATTTATAATTGAAAGTCGAGCTTCGAGATTAACGCGACAGGAGAACGTTGACGAACGGTTTGCAATACTCGGGATTGCGGTTTGGAATCTTCGGGAAATATTGTATTAATTAGTGGCACGCTACGGGCATGCGCCCGAAACCAGCCACATGCCCGGTAGGTTAACACTCTCTCCCCCTCCGTCTCTCGTCGGGACGACGAGCTTGCCGGAGTTCCGAGACTCGTGCAAGTTTCAACGGGCCATAGAAAGTTACATTCGGTACCTCTCAGACTGCAGCCAGCGACTCCGACATCCAGGATTTAATTACAATTCAAACTCTCAACCCTTTCGCTTCTCTGGTGCTCCTTCCGCTACCGCCTTGATTCCACTTTTATCGCTCGGAGCTCTCCAATTCCTCGAAATCCTCGCACGCTCATTGAACGGAATTATTCTGGCCGATCGATCGTTTCTGACACCGGCGTAGAAATGAGAGGGGGGAAAAAGGTCTTTCATTTAATTTAATCATTTGCTGATAAAAATTAATAAAAGACTTTAAAAAAAACTATCAAGACAACGAGGAAAATGTTGTTCTAAACAAATAGAATATATGAATACAATAGTCTTGGACGAATAAAACAAAACTATGAATTTTTTCAAGTTTTGTACAATACTGAAGTCACAAATTAAATCTGTTATAATGATTGTAAAGTGCCGGAAGACCGCGAATTCCACGAAACCCTCGCAGGTTTATTAAATGGAGTTATTCTGACCGTACGACCCTTTCTGATACCAGCATAGAAGTGAGAACGCGAAAAACCTCTTTAATTTTATTTTTTATGTTTTACTAATAAGAATAAATAAAGCAAAGGCTTTTTCTGAAGTAAAATCGCCAACGTGCCTATTAACGTGAAAAATTATATTCCAATCAAATAGAATATATTAATATAATAATCTTGATTAAATAAAACAACAAATTTATATTTAAATCGCGAATTGAATCTGTTGGAGCGATAGTAAAGAGCCGAAAGACCTCGATTAATTGAGCCCATTGTATCGTGCTGCTGTTTCGCGCATAATTATCAGTTGCCCGTAGTACGATGTCATCTAGCGTGTTGCTTCGACCACTGGACCGATAGGATATCGAGCAGGTAATACGCTTCCGCGTACACGGGAATCCCCGAACATCGAGAGTCCATTTAGGGAACCGAATTGTTTTCGTTGTCGAACGGGCTGAACGCAGAGTGGCGAACGCCTGCGTTCGACATTCCCTCGCTACCGGTGATGGATATACTCGCCGCTCGGCAAAGGTTGATCGCCGTGACCCACGAGGGTTATAATGCTTCGGGGCGATCGGATTACCCTGAGCGGTATGGCTCTCTCATCGCGTAAGCGAGTTTGCGGAACGCGTGCGAGCCGTTCTCGCATCTCCCACGTACGGGATCGTCAGCGAACTCATTATAGACCTCGGCTCGACGTCGTGCCTCGATTGATCGCTGGAAAAGTTTATATCGCATATTAGTATCATACCAACCATACATCTAGTACCGCATTTGCGTCGGACACTCGAGGTTCCCTGAGGATTAAATTTATCGCGCTCCACGTCAATTATGCGGGGACGAAGTTCCACGAAATTGCATCCCTTATCGATAAGGCAACACCCAGTTCGCCCGCACATCGATTGCGGCACGTTGGATAGGGTTGATGCTTTTGTACTGTGCTTTTGCATTGTGCTTTTGCACTGTGCTTTTGCATTGTGCTTTTGCACTGTGCTTTTGCACTGTATTATTGTACTGTATTTTTATACTGTATTTTTATACTGTATTTTTATACTGTATTTTTATACTGTATTTTTATACTGTATTTTTATACTGTATTTTTATACTGTATTTTTATACTGTATTTTTATACTGTATTTTTATACTGTATTTTTATACTGCATTTTTATACTATGCTTTTGTACTATGCTTTTGTACTATGCCTTTGTACTATGCTTTTGTAGTATGCTTTTGTACTATGCCTTTGTACTATGCTTTTGTACTATGCTTTTGTACGATGCTTTTGTACGATGCTGTTGTACGATGCTTTTGTACTATGCTTTTGTACTATGCTTTTGTACTATGCTTTTGTACTATGCTTTTGTACTATGCTTTTGTACTATGCTTTTGTACAATGCTTTTGTACTATATTTTTATACTATGCTTTTGTACTATGATTTTGTACTATACATTTTTTTTGCAATCTCTGTCCGGTCGGTTTCTCTCATCGCATAAGCGAGCTTGCAGCACGCGTACGCGCCGTTCTCTCATCTCCCACGTAATGAGATCGTCAGCAAGCTCATTATAGACCTCAGCTCGACGTCGCACCTCGATCGATCGCTGCAAAACTTTATATAGCATATTAGTATCATACAAACAACACATCAAGTACCGCATTTATCTCGGACACTCCCGGTTCTCTGAGGATTAAATTTATCGCGCGCAACGTCAATCGGGCGGAGCTGGAGTTCCTCGAAACTTCCGAGGGGGCCCCCGTCGGGGTCACTTGATCACGAACATGACGTTCATTTTGCTCCAAACCCAATATTTTAGATTTTCATCCCAAAAATGCAATTTAACATTCGAGAAAACAGTTTTCAGTGCATAAAATCGAAGCTACGAATGTCCCACTGCACTTACGCATAAAAAGGCAAGCAGATTCATGTTCAGTGCACAAAAATACGTTGGAATACGTCGCAGTTAATTTTATAAATGAAAAAAAAACATTTCATACCAACAAAAAATATTTCATAAAAAATTCCAAGGCTACCCCTTTCCAATCCATTTTTCACGTTTTTCAACGTCCTCGAACGGCACGATAAAACGTTTTTAAAACTTCGCACGAGGACCTATCTCGTGTATCTTTTCCCGTAGAACACAATGGGCACCCCGGATTTTCCCTAGCTCCAGTGGGAGCCGAGATATCGACCTTTGAAAATCACGAAAATCGACATTTTTTTCAAAAGTGTCTCAAAAAGTGAAACATCGTTGTTCAATCGATTTTTCTTGTTTCAAAGCTATGTTCGATGCATTTTTTCCCGGTGATGACGAACATATCAATTATTTTACTCCCAACCCAATATTTCCATTTAAATCCCAAAAATACGATTTTCTGTGCATAAAATCGAGACTTTCAATGTCTCGCTGTACTTGAGTCCCAAAAAGTCCAGCGGATTCGTGTTCAGCTGGAAAAAATACGTCGAAATACGTGGCAGTTCATTTAATAAAGACAAAAACATTTACTAAATTAAATATACATTTTTAAACAAATTCAAATTTTCGGGACATTAAACAATTCAAGGACATTCCAGGACTTTTTCAAAGCCGGCAAAATTCAAGGACAATTCCAGGACTCCGAGGACTTTAAGGACCGCCGGACCATGTGAAACATGTCCGAAATTCGAGCCTGTACATCGATTTTTCAAATTTTCGAAAAAAAAAAACTTGAAATGATAGACATTTTTTTACAAAATTCATATCGCGAAGTACCGAAATTTCGATCGATTTAAACTTTTGGTTGGGAATGTACGTGCGATGCATCCCTAACATATACCGTTTCAACAATCGAGTGTCCACTCGGACAAACTTCTCGCGCCCGGCTTTCGTAGTTGCAATGAAATTCACAAGGACCTACAGCGCTTCGGTGATATAAAACATGTGATTCGATCGCGTCCGGGATTTTCATTTTCAATGAATATTTTCGCCACTGACTACAATATAAATTTTCCACGAGACATTTATGGGGTCCCGTCCGAAGAAGTTCCACCGTTGCAGGTGACAGCTTTCGCGGTCAGGATAACGGCGGGTTCGCCGGCTTTCCTTCGCTATTTCTCTGGCGCTCTCTTCGGCACACACACTTGGAGCAGTGTTCGGTGGAAATAAATATTCGAATGGAACTCGCGCCGGTCTCTGATGTATACGAGTATTACCGGACTCGTGAGTGCTCATAAATAATTCAGGCATCGAGCGTTCGTAAATCAAGTACGACCACAGATGCTTCCAATTTCTACTGCAAAACGCGTACACAGACTAGGTACACACGCGCACGGTGAAATTGGTGTATTCACGTTTCGGTACGAATTTACCGGATACACCCGGTTTTCGTATCCGAAAAAAAGAACACGAGACGGTAAAACGTTCAGTGGTTTTTCCGTCGCATACAGGAAGGCGCAAAATCAAACTATGAGATTATTAATAATATCATTTAATTTTCTCTCGACATTGCTCCCGACGGGCCAGCTCAATTATCTCCAGTCTCTGTAATTTACAGTAAATTAATTCGACAATCGGTCAGTTGAAAGATATTGATCCACCAAAATTTTCTCCGTTCATTGGAAGAGTTTTTAAAAATTTGAATTAAACACTTATTAGAAATTTCTGACGTTTTAATTATAACGAAGCAATTTATGCGCGAAGCCTTCATAATTGCAAACGAAGAGATTATAAAAGCGAGCATACTGTTAAAAATCTTTGCACATTCGACGAATATTTGTCGTCCGTAAATCTTCACAATTCTTTTTCTCATCAATTTCGTAATACTGTTTTTTCGACAAACCACATTTTTATTAATACGAGAAATTAGAATAGGCGCGAAACAAATTATAGATGTTTAAAAAATATGCTAATCTTTTTTTACTGTGTATACGATGCGCCAGTTCAAGTAGTACGAGTCAATCTGCCGTCGGACCGTCCGAAAAGAAAAACAAACGGAAAATCTTAAGCCTCCTCTTTTTTTCCTATTTCGGATTTCTCGGGTCCGAAAAACTAAAACGACACGTTGAAATGTACAGTGGTTTTTCCATCACATATCATTGCCCGGCTCAAAATTAAATACATTATGAGATTATTAATAATATCATTCAATTTTCTCTCGACATTGCTCCCGACGGGACAACTAAATTATCACCAGTCGCTGTAATTCATTGTAAATTAATTCGACAACGATCAGTTAAAACATATCGCGCCACCAAAAGTTGCTCCATTTATTGGATGAATTTTCAAAACATGAATTAAGCACTTATTGAAAATTTCAGACGTTTTAATTATAACTAATAAATTTATGCTCCAAACCTCGATAATTGCAAAATGAAGAAATTACAAAAACTTCCGTATACACAGTAAAATGTAAACAACAATAAACAAACAAACAAAATAAAGATTTGCACATTCAATGAACAATTTGCATCCATAAAATGTCCACAATTTCCGTTCTCTTTTATTTCGCGATGCTGTTTTCTCGACGCCTTTTGTTCTCGTTCTCTCAACACTTGGCATGTATACGTACGCACGGTGGAATTGGTGAATTTACGTTTCGGTACGAATTTATCGGATACACCGACCATCGTATCCGAAAAACTAACGCAATACGTTGAATTGTACAGTGGTTTTATCCATCTTATATCACTGCACGATGCAAAATCAAAAACATTATGAAATTATTAACAATGTCATTTAATTTTCTCTCGATATTGCCTTCGGCGGGACAGCTAAATTATCTGCCGTCTCTGTAATTTATATCAAATTAATTAATTAATTCGACGACAGTCAATTAAAATTATCCGTTCGACCAAAATTTCCTCTCTTCATTGGAAGAATAAAAAAAAAAACTTTGAATTAAGCAGTTATTGGACATTTCTGACGTTTCAATTATAACTAATGAATTTATGCGCCAAGCATTGATAATTGCAAACGAAGAAATTACAAAAACCTGCCTCCATACAGTAGAAAAAGGTTTGTACAATGAACGAACATTTATTATCCACGAATGTCCACGATTTACTGCCTCTTTAATTTCGCAATAAAAAAGACAACCGCATAATTTACATCCAGATAAATTTCACCGGCCGGATAAGTTGGACAAACGATGACCTGTTAAGTTGGATCGACCTTTTCTGCGGGTCCGACATACTGGGGAAACGAAATACACGGTAAAAAAAGTTTGTACTTTTTACAAAAACTTATTGTCACAAACGTCAACAATTTTTTATTTGTTAATTTTCCGATCGCACCATGCGGTTCTAGTTTTACAAACAAAAGTATAGACTAAAATAGTTAATGACACGTGAAATAAAAGGACAGGTTTGTATATGCAAACGATAACAAGTGCGTTTGTCACTTATTTAACAAACTTATTTTTACGAAACTTCGTATTCCAATTTGACGAAATTATTTTTTACCGTCACCCCTTCCATTCTGTTGCCTCTCGATCATATCCGTCCAGCGTCAACTTGTTATACGAGAAGGTAGAGTGGTTAGATATTAAGACAGCTAGTGAAGAATCCAACTTATCCGGTCGTGCCCAATTGGTTTGGTTCCCAAGTACGCAACTTACGCGCTCGTCTATTGTACTCTTTTCTCGTCGAACCTCCATTTTGTCGATAAATCTTTTAAAAAATATACAAACCTTCTTCTACCGTGTGCGATGCGCCAACTCGAGTAGTACGAGTCAATTTGCCATCGGACAGTGCGAAAATAAAAACAAACGAAAAATCTCGAGCCTCCTCTCTATTTCCCATCGACCCTCCAACATACCATCCGTCCCGGAATTCTCGTATCTCTCGTCCGCTGTCGAACGTACCGTCTACATCGTAATCCGGCACGCGGTAAGAAAGGCCATTGGTGCTGATTTTGCGTAATATTAATTTTACGTTTTGCTTACGATAAGATTTTGAGTCGTTATCCTCTAGCAAAAGTTGATGTCAGAAAATCATCAAATTGATTTGAATATTATAAATCATTTGTCGTCTTCGACGTTTATATTAGCAGTATGGTACCTGCCCTTTATCAGTCTCAGTAATAAGAGATGGCGCGTCAATACGTGGGCCGTCACCGCTTCGGGCTACGAGGACAAGAGTCTCGTGCCAGGATCCGGCGTAGCTATGTTCTACGAGATCGATCATCGCTCTCAGCACACAGTCCTACGAAACCGCGCGCACAAGTCCCGTCGTACCGCCGCAGTCGTCATTAGCCTAGCTTACATCGGTGGAATAAACTGCACTATGTAAGCGACGGTAACCTCGGAGAGCGCTGTCGTGAACATCGGTAATCCCCGTGTCAGAACCGTGACTCGGGACTACCGGCTCTTGGCCGACCGGTGCGGAAGGAACCTAGGAGGACTTCGCGAACGAGGACGACGGCTCGGCTAGGCTGATCCGCCACTTTGCCGGGAAATCCTGAGCAGCCGAGATCGCTCCTTCAATCGTGGTATGCGGATGGCAGGCAGAAAAAAAAAACTCCGGGTTCCATGCGGATTGGTTCATCGGGCTCCTGGTATACCGTTCGGATATCAGCGGCGGAAACGAGAGGTGTAGGGGAGACCGGGGCAAAATGGCATAGCGGGGCAAAACGGGACAGTAATGGTAAAACTCAATTTTCCAATAATTGTTGGATGTCCCATTTAGTCCCAACTGTTCATCCGGATTTTCAAACCTGTTTTGCCCCACGTACCACCATCGCCGCCATCCAAAAGTTATTCTAAAATTGCGTTTAGTCTCATTATCCCGTTTTGCCCCGGTGTGCCATTTTGTCCCGCTCTCCCCTACTGTCTACATGCAGCTATGTTCTACCAGGTCGATCATCCGTCTCAGCACACAGTCATACAAAACCGCACGTGCAAGTTCCGTCATACCGCTGCATTTGCCGTTGTCCCTGCTTACATCGGTGGAATAAACTGCACTATGTACGCGACGGAATCGTCGAAGAGCGCTGTCGCGAACATCGGTAATCTCGGTGTCAGAATCGTGACTTTGAGAAAGAGGACGATGGCGAACACTCCGTGATCCGGCTAGGCTGATCCGCCACTTTGCCGGAAAATCGTGAGCAGCCGAGATCGCTCCATCAATCCTGGTATGCGGATTGCAGGCGGAAAAAAAAACCCTGGATCCATGCGGATTGGTTCATCGGGCTCCTGGTATGCCGTTCGGATATCAGCGGCGGAAACGAGAGGTGCACCGTCTACATGCAGCTATGTTCTACCAGGTCGATCATCCCTCTCAGCACACAGTCGTACACTGAACAAAAAATTTGCTTGCGGACAGCCGAAGAAAAAAAAAATCTTATTTAAATTCTTACAATTCCATATGACATCGAAACAACGATGGCAAAATTGCCAAGATGCCATGTTATCGTTTCAATCCCGTATGCAATTGTAAGAATTGAAATTACAATTGGAGTAATAATTTTTTTCTTCAGCAGCCCGCAAGCGAATTTTACTCGAGTCATTGATGTTTTTTTTTTTTTCAGTGTACGAAACCGCGCGTGCAAGTTCCGTCATATCACCGCAGTCGCCGTTATCCTTACTTCAATTCTTACAATTCCATATGACATCGAAACAACGATGGCAAAATTGCCAAGATGCCATGTTATCGTTTCAATCCCGTATGCAATTGTAAGAATTGAAAGTAGAATTGAAGTAATAATTTTTTTCTTTAGCAGCCCGCAAGCGAATTTTACTCGAGTCATTGATGTTTTTTTTTTTTTCAGTGTACGAAACCGCGCGTGCAAGTTCCGTCATATCACCGCAGTCGCCGTTATCCTTACTTCAATTCTTACAATTACATATGACATCGAAACAACGATGGCAAAATTGCCAAGATGCCATGTTATCGTTTCAATCCCGTATGCAATTGTAAGAATTGAAATTACAATTGGAGTAATAATTTTTTTCTTCAGCAGCCCGCAAGCGAATTTTACTCGAGTCATTGATGTTTTTTTTTTTTCAGTGTACGAAACCGCGCGTGCAAGTTCCGTCATATCACCGCAGTCGCCGTTATCCTTACTTCAATTCTTACAATTACATATGACATCGAAACAACGATGGCAAAATTGCCAAGATGCCATGTTATCGTTTCAATCCCGTATGCAATTGTAAGAATTGAAAGTAGAATTGAAGTAATAATTTTTTTCTTTAGCAGCCCGCAAGCGAATTTTACTCGAGTCATTGATGTTTTTTTTTTTCAGTGTACGAAACCGCGCGTGCAAGTTCCGTCATATCACCGCAGTCGCCGTTATCCTTACTTCAATTCTTACAATTCCATATGACATCGAAACAACGATGGCAAAATTGCCAAGATGCCATGTTATCGTTTCAATCCCGTATGCAATTGTAAGAATTGAAAGTAGAATTGAAGTAATAATTTTTTTCTTTAGCAGCCCGCAAGCGAATTTTACTCGAGTCATTGATGTTTTTTTTTTTTCAGTGTACGAAACCGCGCGTGCAAGTTCCGTCATATCACCGCAGTCGCCGTTATCCTTACTTCAATTCTTACAATTACATATGACATCGAAACAACGATGGCAAAATTGCCAAGATGCCATGTTATCGTTTCAAGCCCGTATGCAATTGTAAGAATTGAAATAAGAATTGGAGTAATAATTTTTTTCTTCAGCAGCCCGCAAGCGAATTCTACTTGAGTCATAGATGTTTTTTTTTCAGTGTTCGAAACCGCGCGTGCAAGTTCCGTCATATCACCGCAGTCGCCGTTATCCTTACTTCAATTCTTACAATTCCATATGACATCGAAACAACGATGGCAAAATTGCCAAGATGCCATGTTATCGTTTCAAGCCCGTATGCAATTGTAAGAATTGAAATAAGAATTGGAGTAATAATTTTTTTCTTCAGCAGCCCGCAAGCGAATTCTACTTGAGTCATAGATGTTTTTTTTTCAGTGTTCGAAACCGCGCGTGCAAGTTCCGTCATATCACCGCAGTCGCCGTTATCCTTACTTCAATTCTTACAATTCCATATGACATCGAAACAACGATGGCAAAATTGCCAAGATGCCATGTTATCGTTTCAATCCCGTATGCAATTGTAAGAATTGAAAGTAGAATTGAAGTAATAATTTTTTTCTTTAGCAGCCCGCAAGCGAATTTTACTCGAGTCATAGATGTTTTTTTTTCAGTGTTCGAAACCGCGCGTGCAAGTTCAGTCATATCACCGCAGTCGCCGTTATCCTTACTTCAATTCTTACAATTCCATATGACATCGAAACAACGATGGCAAAATTGCCAAGATGCCATGTTATCGTTTCAATCCCGTATGCAATTGTAAGAATTGAAATTAGAATTGAAGTAATAATTTTTTTCTTCAGCAGCCCGCAAGCGAATTCTACTTGAGTCATAGATGTTTTTTTTTCAGTGTTCGAAACCGCGCGTGCAAGTTCCGTCATATCACCGCAGTCGCCGTTATCCTTGCTTACATCGGTGGAATAAAGTGCACTATGTATGCGACGGAAACGTCGAAGAGCGCTGTCGCGAACATCGGTGATCTCCGTGCCAGAATCGTGACTTCGAGGAAGAGGACGGTGGCGAACGCTCCGTGTTCCGGCTAGGCCGATCCGCCACTTTGCCGGAAAATCGTGAGCAGCCGAGATCGCTCCTTCAATCGGGGTATGCGGATTGGTTCGTCGGGCTCCCGGTGTGCCGTTCGGATATCAGCGGCGGAAACGAGCGGCGCTCGAGATAGACAGGGTTATTCCGTACGGCGAGCGAAATGGAAGGGCAAAGGTGGGGACGAACTGGGGAGGGCCGAACGAGTAGTCTAGGTACGATACGCTCGGAACACCCGTCAGACGGCGGGCTATGGGCACTTTGCATAATATCGATTCGGCTTGGTAGCTTCTTTCAGCTCTTTCGGAGGAAACACACGCTGCACGGAGAACAGGGAAAGTATCTTGGCTCTCCTGCGACGTCTCCGGTCGCAATCCTACTCCGCTCGCTCCTCTCCCGACGAACAAATCTGGTCGACAACGGCATGTAGTTTAATAATGGGCAATTCCTTTGATGTCCTTGTTTTTTTTTGTCCTTCGCTGCGAATAGAACGTAATACCGTTGCGGAACGAAGTGAGTACGAACTGAAATTTCACTCGTTTTTTTGAAGCAGTGCTAGACGCTAATTTTAATACCGTCGGCAAGTCGCTCGGTTCATCGCTGTAATTGCTTGGTTTTTTTTTTTTTTTTTTTTTTTTTTTTTGGAATTCAATAACATGAATGAAAAACGAGTTTGTGTTGATGACTTTGAGAAGGAAATTCTCTTCGTGATATTCCAATGCTAGGATTTAAAAATGTTTGTTATGAATTTTTGCCTTTCGAGAGAATCTCGAAAGGCTTTTTTCGTTTTAGTCACCGTTAAATTTTTTACTGTCGGCACTAAAAAAAATCGATGAGTTAGATGATTTTCGCGAAGGAAATTCGCTGTAATTGCGATTTTTTTTTGCCTTAAATAACATGAATGAAAAACGGCTTCGTTTGATGACTTTTGAGAAGGAAATTCTCCCGGTGATATTCCAATGCTAAGATTTTTAAATGTTTGTTATTATTGTAATTTATTTTCACATATTCTTTATGAAATAATCATCGATTCTCCGCCCTTTGATTGTTCACCCTTGACAGCTTTCGAGACTTATTTTTAAAAAATTCTTTAGAAAAAAAAATAAAAAATCTCGAAAAGCATTTCGAGATTTTCTTTTTTTTTTGTTTAGTTTTACTCACCGTTAAATTTTTCACTCTGGGCACTAAAAAAATCCATGAGTCGGATGATTTTTGCGAAGGAAATTCGCTATAATTGCGTTTTTCTTTTTGGCATTTAATAACATGAATGAAAAATTGTTCGGGGTTTCATTCTCGCGAAAGATCTCTGGATCTCGATAATGTACCATCGCATTTTAGTCGTGTACAGAGCGGACGGAGGAAAGTGCTGGAGCGGCGGATGGATCGGGAGTGTGAGGGGGAGGGGGGACAGAGTGACGTAATTAATGCTTCTCTCTCTCGAGATCCATCGCTCTTGGAGGTAAGGGAGGGAACTCGAAGTAGTCGAGTGCCTCGTTGTGAAATCGTCCGCCGCCGCGAAGTCTCGACGTAAGAGATTCATACTACTCAACGGAGATTCATTAGTTCCGAGATTACCTACCGAGCCTTCCAATAATTCTTCGCTTCGCGCTTATGCAATCATCGGTTCACCCGCCCCTTTGATTGCTCACCCTTGAGAGCTGTAAAAGCCTTTCGGGATTTTTTTTTTTACTTGTAGTTACCGTTAAGTTTTTCACTGTAGGTACTAAGTAAGTCCATGAGCCGGATGATTTTTGCGAAGGAAAATCTCCCGGTAATTTTCTTAGGCTAAGATTTAAAAATCTTTTTTATTATTATTTTTTTTTTGACCTACTCTTCGTGAAATAATCATCGATGAAAGCGATGATCGATCGCTTCTTCGTGAAATAATCATCGATGGCAGCGATGATCGATCGATCGATTCTTCGTGAAATAATGATCGATGAGATCGATGGTCGATCGGTCGATTCTTCGTGAAATAATGATCGATGAAATCGATGATCGACCGATCGATTCTTCGTGATTAATCATCGATTATTTCATCTTCGTGAAATAATCTTCGCTCTTTGATTTTTCACCCTCGAGAGCTTTCAAGATTTTTCATTTTTATTTTATACAAAAGCCGTTTGAGATATATTGTTTTTTTTTTTAAGTTTTAGTTACCATTAAGTTTTTCACTGTACGCACTGAAAAAATCCATGAATCAAATTATTTTTGTGACGGCAAATCTCTCGGCGATATACCAATTCCAGGATTTATTATTACAATTATTGTTATTATTTCGATCAGTAAGACACCCGAAATACCGAAGGAATCTTCCACGTCGATCATGTCTGGTCGAGAGCGCTATTCGTTCTATTTTTGTCCGACTTATTAAAGAATTTATATCTCCAATGACGCGTAAATCCCGGGATCGATCGAGGCTCCATATTGGACTCGCGCGCACCGATTCCGCCGGGCGGGGCTTTCTTCCTTCGATATAAAGTTGAATGAGCGTCGGTAGTTTCGGGGGATTCCCCCTGAGAGATTTATCGTCCGCTGCACACTTTATCCGGTGCAGCGTCGACCTTTCTCATACTTTCTCGAAACTTCCTTAGCCAACCTCTTTATTTCCACACTCCCTTTCTTCATTCTTCTTCTTTTTTTTATCATCCTCTTTCCTCGAGATGATATAACCGACATATCGCAACTGCCTCTGTGTGCAGCCGCGCGAGGCTGATGCTTTCTCATCACCTCGAAGCCCTCCGAACATTTGGTACTTTATGAAAGATAAAAAAAAATAGAGTGAAGCGTTACGTCGCAAGAGCACGTTCTGTATGGTTCATCACGGACGCATTCGAACCGTTTCGTATTTATGGACAGATAAATCTATCGAACGCTCGTTGAGAAAAGTTCACATCGCGGACCACTACCGAAGAGTGGAATTCGCTCCATATCTATCCTTCATCTAAGAAAAATTGCGAGAAAATATATAAAAATAAAAAATAAAAAAAAATCGTCGTTCTCTCACCCGAGCGAAGACCTCTTTGAGATTAAAGCAAGATGCTCTTTCCGCAGGCGATGGAGGCAGGTGGAGTGCAGGTGAATAAAAAAAGGTTATAAGTGAGAATTCAACTGCGGGCTCGGTACAGACTGCGAACGTGCGAGAGGACAAAAAAAATAAAAGAAACTATAAACAAAAAACAGAATAACTATAACAGCTGCTATATTCAGTGTGAAAGGGCTTTAAACGAGTGTTAGCGAGAGACCAAGCGGAGGGGGGGGGGGGGGGGGATGGAATTTACCCCGTATGTATTTTTCATCGAAGAAATATTGCAAGAAAAATATATAAAAATAAAAAATATTTTTCTTAAGAAATTCCTAGTTTTCTCGGCGGAGGGAAGACCTCTTCGAGATAAAAACGATCTCTTTCCACAGGCGATGGATGCAGGTGGAGTGCAGTAAACGTACGATAGCCTGAGGAATAGGTGAATAAAAAAAGCTTAAAAATGAGAATTCAACTGCGAGCTCGGTACAGACTGCGAAGGTGCGGAAGAATAAAAAAAACTATGCACTTTATTTTTCCGCGCTAATCCCACGGTGGATTCGCAGCTCGTCCATCCCCCGTGAAAGGGCTTTAACCGAGCTTAGTAAGAAGCCGAAGAGGGAGGAAGGGGGGGGGGGGGGGTTAGAGTGAAATTAACACCGTATGAATTTTTCATCTAAGAAACATTCCGGGAAATAGATATAAAAAACTTAAAAAAAATGAATCAAAAACCTTCTCCGATTTTTCATTGGAGCGAAAACCTCTTTGAGATTAAACCAAAACGCTCTTTCCACCGGGGACACAGGCAGGTGTAGTGCAGCAAACGCACGATATCTTGGCGAATAGGCACATTTACATCTCTACCAGAAAACAAGTGTCCTGGATAATAAGTACAAAAAAATACAGCTCTAACAACTCTACCGGACTTGAAATAAAACTCTACAGGAATACGAGGCTAGACGGTAGCTTTGAATTGCGGTAGAGTTTTATATCAATTCCGGTAGAGTTTTATTTTGATGCTGGTAGATTTGTTCGAGCTGTCTTCGTTGGTGTATTTATTATCCGGTAGACTTGTTTTCTGGTAGAGATGTTTGGGGAGAAATGTTTTCTGGTAGAGATGTTTGGGGAGAAACGTTTTCCGGTAGAGATGTTTGGGGAGAAATGTTTTCCGGTAGAGATGTTTGGGGAGAAATGTTTTCCGGTAGAGATGTTTGGGGAGAAATTTTTTCCGGTAGAGATGTTTGGGGAGAAATGTTTTCCGGTAGAGTTGTGAGTGGTAGAGATGTAAATGTGCAGGTGGATAGGTCAATAAAAAAAAAAGCTTATAAATGAGAATTCAACTGTGAGCTCGCTACAGATTGCGAACGTGTGACGGGGGAAAAAAAAAGATGCGCTCGATTTTTCCGTGCTAATACCCTCCTGGATTAGCAGCTGGTACATCCCCCGTGAAAGGGCTTTAACCGAGTGTTCGCAGGAGGCCGAGAGGTGGGAAGGGTGAGGGTTGGGGTGAGATAGGAAGGAGTGGACGGCGATTGCCCGATTAGCAATTCAAATGACCACGGCAGCGCATTCGGCGGACGCGGAGAAGCGAGAGAGCCCGAATTGGTCCAAAGTGCAAGGGTTGGCGACGTATACGGTACAGAGTGCTGTCTCTCGGCGCCGTTGAACGTTGCATGTAAACGCAGCTCTCTCGGGTAAGAGCCTCGATATCATTTTGGACTATCTCGCTGCGACTGCCGACACGAGTTTGTGTGTCTTACACAATGTCCCATAAAGTCTCGGGGAGATGACTTCACCCCCCCCCCCCCCCCCCCTGACACCTGGTCGTAGGTTAACCGCGTCTTTATGGTTGACAACTCCGTTCCGCTCGTAATCTTGACGCCCGTACCGAAACGTCTTCATCTTCCTGCCTCGGTCAAATTGGAGGGAAACTACAAATTAAACGTCAATCTTGCGTCCAGTTTGATTCAGTGACAAACGAGGAATCTCCATCGATTATACTCATGTGAGGCGTCAAATCCGACAGATAGGCAATGATAAATTAACCCTTTAGAAGTCACACCTCTATCGACACTCTCAGGAGCTACCGTAAAAACTAAGTCTGTTAATTGCGTTTCGGTACGGTTTCGGGCGGTGTGCATTACAAAGGGTTGACGTCAGACGAAAGTTACTCGATTATGAGAGTGACCGGTGGAAGCTTCAGTTTCGGAGCCTCGAAAGCGTTTTGGAATAACTCGCTGCGACTACAGACACACCCAGAAAAATCATTTATTTGAAGGGCGCCCGGCAAATAAATATCTATTGGTGTAAATAAATATTTATTTGATTTATATAAATATTTATTTGGTTTATATAAATATTTATGTGATTTATATAAATATTTATTTGGTTTATATAAATATTTATTTGATTTATATAAATATTTATTTGGCTTATATAAATATTTATTTGATTTAAATATATATTTACATTGATTTATATAAATATTTATTTAAATCAAATAAATGACTATTTGCGAGGCGCCCGCCATGTAAATTATTGTGTGTCGTGCACAATGTCCCATAAAGCCTCGGGGAGATGACTTCAAGCCCTCCCCCCTGGCCATCAGGTAAGCTCGTCTTATCGTTGATAACTCCGTTCCGCTCGCAATCTTGACGCTCGTACCGAAACCTCTTTATCTTCCTGCCTGGGCCAAATTAGAGGGAAGCTGTAAATTAAACGTCCGTCCTACGACTAACTTGATTCAAAGACAACGAGGAACCTCTATCAATTAGAGTCACGCGAGTCGTCAAATTCGTCGGATAGACAATGATAAATTAGCGTCGGGCGAAAGTAGCTCGATTGTGCGAATCACCGATGGAAGTTTCAGTTTTCCAAACGACGAAACCAAACGCACACGAGCTTCCGTTGCGATATGTGCAAAGTATTTTCATGTTTTCGGTTAATTAGCTTCGCCTCGGAGGCTCGCGCTCTCCCGCTGCGCACGCGCACTCTGCGCCACGCTAGAACTTTTAATCGCGCCGCGCAACGGAAATTGCCAATTGAAAATCGTTCGTCGGCCGACGAGAATAATTGCAACAGCGTGCGGTAATTGCGCGGATTCAGCGCCGATTCGCCTCGCAATTATTGTCGTATGGAAAAATCACCGGCTCATCACGGACGGATTGTGTAAGAAGAGAAAGTATTGGGATAGAAAGGAAAGAATAAAAGACTGGATTTTCAGTCTATCGTTATTTAATAATGAATTATCTCAGAAAAAAAGTATTGTAATAATTTGTTATTAGCTGGACCATCAGATTATTGCAATTAATTGATTAATTAATTAATATTGAATTATGGAAGGAGGAAATTATTGCAATAAAAAAATTTTTAGGTTGGACGAATAAAAGATTGGATTCTTAGTCTATGGTTATTTAATAATGAATTATCTCAGGAGGAAAGTATTGTAATAATTTGTTTTTAGCTGGACCATCAGATTAATTGATTAATAAATATTGAATTATGGAAGGAGGAGAGTATTGCAATAAATTTTTTGAAAGTTGGTCTGTCAGATTATCTTAATTAAATAATGAATTATCTAAGGAGTAGAGTATTGCAATAATTTTTTTTAAAAGTTCGTCTGTCAGATTATCTTCGTTAAACAATGAATTATGTGAGGAGGAGAGGATTGCGATATTGTTGTTTAAGCTGAACTGCCAGATTATCGTTATTAAATATTCAATTATACGAGAGAAAGTATTGTAATAAAAAATAAAAATACTTCTGTCGGAATAGCGCAATAAAATTTGTTTTTCGTCTCACCTGGGAACGGGACAGCTTGTGACGTTGACGATTGGAGCCATCGGTGGACACGGCGCTCGGTACCAAAAGCCGAGGACTGCATTCACCGAGGGGGTTGTAGTGTTGCTGGGTCTGATGGGAGGGATGATAGCGATGATGAGCCAGCTGGGGTTGCTGCTGCTGTTGATGCGGCTGATGCGGAGACGTATCACCCGCAACGAGATGATGCTCACCGGTGTCCAGCATGCTCGTCCCGAGGGCGTCGAGCTGGGTCAACGACCTCGAGCGCACCTTTAACATTCAATACAAAAGACATAAGTCCATGTGTGTCGATGGCTGCACAAAACTTCTCTCGTCGTTCCCGCGTTATTAGTAAAGTGCTCGTTATTTGCGAACTCGAAAAACTTGTTACTTGCTCGATGCGTCGTAGGTTGGGGGAGAGCGAGGCAAAACGGGACGGTGGGGCAAAATGCAATTATCCAATAATTTTTGGATGGGAAAGTGGGACAAAATGAGACAAGGGAGCAGAACGCGATTATCCAACGATTTTTAGACTGAGTGGGGCAAAACGGGCTAGAAAATCCAGATCTATCGATAGGGCAAAATAGGGGAATCGAAAAATTGTGGGAAAATTGCATTTTGCCCGTCTCGGCTTTTGCATCACTGTCCCATTTTGCCCCGCTCTCCAGCTACATCCGGCAGCGGGGGAAAAAATTGCTACGACATCCTTTAACGAGCCCTTAAAAAGTTTCGGAAACGGCCGAGCCCTCCGACGGGATCGAATAATTGGAGTAGCAAAAAAGAAAGTCACCCTCGATGTACTTCGCCGGCAGAAAATGTGCTCAAGTCGATGCGGAGTATATAGAGTCGGCATGTTGCATTGATGCTGTGCGAAAGGGTTTTTACAGATGTAATAAAAGAGAATGCTGCAGAGCAGACTCTCACTCGCCCGGAGAAAACATACACGTCGACTTTATGATCACGCTTTATATCCACGTGTCTCTCGTTTAACCGATTTACAAGCCGGCCCGCGACGTTGATGTGAATAAAAATAACTGTTGCCGCGGTGCCGCCGAGATATACGAGCGGGACACGCGACGATCCGACGGAGAATGGATCGACGAATATGAGAGCAGAAAAACACGAAGAATAAAAAAAATACGAAGAAAAAAAATGTGAGTTGTAAAGAAGTGGGTCAACCCGCACCTCGGTGGGAGAGGTGATCTCTACAACCCCGACTGCATGATCGATTTCCTCAACGCAATTTTACTCCCTCGTTACTTCCTCCCCCCCCCCCCCCCCCCACCCCCTATTTTGCTGCCAGAGAGAAAAAATTTCTGCTCCAGCACAATAGTTTCTTGCTCCTATATTAAGTAAATAGTTGAGGTAAAAAAGTTTTTGCTGTGCTGAAAAAAGTTCCTCGTGTGGGAGGGAAGGTTTTCGTCTGCCGTTTGAGATAAACTTTTTTTTGTTATTACCCCACGGAAAAAATGTAAAAAATATCCGGATTTTTAGTGTTTCATTTTGCCCCGATCTCCTCTACAGATCGTTCGTCACGGTGATGAACACCGGTCCGGTAAACTAATCATCGGTTCACGTTCGTAAAATAGGGCTGGTCCATATTCACCCCTCTTGCCCGATACGGTCCATCGCCCGGTGTTTCTTGCACGTAACTCTCTCCCTTTTTATTCCCAATGGATATTCACCGTCGAGGTGAGACGTGAACGAGCTCGCCTCTATATTAAGTAAATAAATTACTTGCGATAAAAAAGTTCTTACTGTACGAACAAAAAAAAAATATATTTCTCCCTATGAGACGGAAGGTTTTCGTCTTCCGTTTGAGGTGAATTTTTTCTTGTCATGACCGATAAAAAAAAAAACCAAAAAAAAATTCGTTTTTTTCGAGTGTTCCATTTTGCCCCGATTTCCCCTACAGATCGTTCGTTGCGGTGGTGAACACCGATCAGGTAAACAAATCATTGATTCACGTTCGTAAAATCGGGGTGGTCCATATTCACCCCTTTTGCCCTGTACGGTCCATTCGCCCGGGGTTTCTTGCACGTAACTCTCTCCCTTTTTATTCCCAATGGATATTCACCGTCGAGGAGAGCCGTGAACGATCTCGCACCCTGGCATCCCGTCCGTCAACCGTTCCGTCCCGTCGAGGCGTGAAAAGCCGGTCGACGTGCATAGATCGGGGCTCCGGAGAGGACAAGAACGGTCGGACGTATAACGGTAACGCCTGCACGCAGATATCCTCTCCATCCCCGTACAGGATCGCGACGGAGAGTCGTATTTCGCTGAGTCCTCTCTCAGCTGCCAATGAAAAATCGTCGGGAAAAATTCAGCGAGGCTCGAGCCTCGTCACGAACACTCCGTACCTGGAAAACTACACGTGTCTCAGACGCGAACGTAGATTTTCCATTAGTCGACAGGTTTTCGCGCTCACCCGGGATCCCCCGCCGGATTCGACGCTGACACGGGGATACGAGAGACCGACGGCTGGCGCGATGGCGAACTGAAACTAACCTGGTGCGCGTGTCGTATAAAATAAAAATAAAAATGCTAAATAAAAGCTGGATCCGACCGAGCATTTGGTTACGCGAGGATTGAATTATTATTATTATTTATTGTACATTATTATTGATAACAATGCATTATTGTTAAATATCTTTTGGAAAATTGTGGATTTGTTTGTTGGTTTGGATGCCCCCCCCCCCCCTCCCCCTCCTCGGCTGAGCCTCCGTTTCGGAGAAACTGACACACTTCCGGCTGGTTTTCATGTAGAATGAATTTCGAAATTCCGAACTTCCGTTCCATATGGAATGGATCTCCGCATGTTATGAACCATGCGAACCATACGAGCGCGCGAGTCAACATAACCGTTATCTATGATCCATAATGCATTATTACTATAAATAATGCATGATTGTTATTAATAATGCATGATTGTTATTAATAATGCATGATTGTTATTAATAATGCATGATTGTTATTAATAATGCATGATTGTTATTAATAATGCATGATTGTTATTAATAATGCATGATTGTTATTAATAATGCATGATTGTTATTAATAATGCATGATTGTTATTAATAATGCATTATTATTATTATTCTTGTTATTACTGTTAAAGGTCTTGCGAAATATCGAATATTTCGCGAGTAGAACAGCGGGAAGTTCGTATATACGATAAGAGCATTAAATTCGACAGGGTGTGGAGGAGTCGCAGAGGAAGATGGTCGAGTATATATATCTCCGTACACATAACTGTAAGATGATCAGATTCGCGGGATTACTCGTTCCCCTTCGCATCCTGTGAGTCCCCTGCGGTTATAGGGAATTGATGAAAGCTCATAAAAAGAGTATCGCATTTATCGGTTCGGCGAGCGAATCACTCGGCGTCGAAGGAAAGCCGAATGGTAGATGCGGAGGGCTGCCCAAGGAGATATAGAAAAAAAAATAAAAATAAAAAGAAAAAACGAAGCGACAAAAGAGCAAAAGAGGATAACGAGTCCCATATGTCGGTACCAGAGGTGGTAAAAGGTTCAAGCGTCATCACCGAGACGAAAACGTTGAGGAGTCCCGGATAAATATTTTTTATATCTATATATATGTATGTATATACCTATATACATACATGTATAGGTATATACCTATATATATATTGTGATGTTGCGGTATTCTTTTATTTTCCGAAAATCGGGTCAATCCGGGGAATATACGGTAGGGGAAAAAGGAGGAAATAACGTACCCACGTTTTGTGTAGAAAATATAATATCTTAACCTTTAATGCTCAATAACTCGAAGAAATAACAAAAGAGAAAGAATAGGAACTTGAAAACAACGATCGCTTCAACGCCGGTACCGGTACGTTGAAGGGGTTTGAAAATCCCGGGAAAATACTGATAATAATAACAACGAAGAGTTCGCGAAACTCTCGTGGCTCGCGTGCCACGTCACAATATATATAGGCCAAAAGTGGTCAATATGACCCGGTCCATAAATCGTTGATTCACGTGCTAATCGGGGTGGGCCGTATTTCCCACCTTTACCATATACACATCTCTCTATATTATATACAGATTTCGATGCCTCCGCTGTCGCAGTTGTGTTAAAGAATCGAGAAGGCCGGGGTCATATGGAACAGGGGCTGAAATATTTTAAGGCCCTTTAAGTGGTCTTTCAGCCTGAAATATTACGCCCTTTATGAGGAGCTGAAATATTACGAGTCCCTTTATGGGGCGTTGAAGTATTACAAGTGCCTTGATGGGGAGCTGAAATATTATACGTCCCTTTATGAGGGGCTGAAATATTACAAGTCCCGTTATGGGGGGAATGAAATATTCTAGGTCCCCTTCATGGGGAGTTTAAAAATTATAAGTCCTCTTGGGCGGCCCCTCAGCCTGAATTATTATAACTTCTTTTACAAAGGGGGGAATCGAGGAGGGAGAGGTTGGATCGAGAGAGGGGCTGATGTGCCACTTTAATTTAAAAAATTCTATGACCCTCTTGTTGGTCTCGATTATTCCAAGTCCCTATTCCAAGTAAGCTTTGAAGACACTCAAAGGGAGCGCGCTAAGCGTGCCACCCACCAGAAACCCTAGTATATAGACGTTTTTTTTTCTTTTGTTTACCAATGGCAGAACCGCCCGGTGTTCGCACAACCGGATTCGAGTTAACGAGGTCCCAGCGCCGGAAGAAGTGATCCTGTGTCCCGCGGAAAGCCTAGGGTTCGTATATGCCTTGTGGTCGGAGAGCGAAAGTCGTTTCGGGCGATGGAAGTTGGAGGAGAAAGAGAGTGTGTGCGCGGTTTGCCCGTCCGGTCGGCTCCTCCGGCTTTTCGATTAAACCCTTCTCGAGACGACCGGGCTCCTCGAAGTAATATCCACAAAAGCTTTCTCACACTGGCAGGGCCATACAGGTACGTGCCAGCGTCCGCCTCGCAGGGTCGACTGGGGAGTGCTCAAATAAAGAGGGAAAAAAATGAACGAGGAAACGGAGCCGGAGCTGTTTTACGGGAGAGGACATTAGTACAATGAATTTACGACCCTTGACAAATGCCCCGCCGATATATCATTGCACAGTACCTTTCGACAGACGGTATTGTGCGAAATATCGGGGCGATATATTTCGGGGTGACGGGACAGGGAAAGGACTTGATTGAGCACTGATTTCATTTAGCTTGCAGCTTGTACGATTTTTTTATTCTTCTTCCGACAAATGTGCTTTTTTTTTGTAAGGTACACGTACCAATGACCGGACACGTACCAGTGGCCGGACAAGACGTGCGTGCAAGAGAGATGGAAATACGATTTTGCATGCATGTCCAGGGACTGGGACTGCTCCCTTAAGTGTCCGGCCATTGGCACGTTTACCTTAATTGTAATATTCAAATAATGCGGCTCATCTGTGAAATGAGAACGTCGACTTTTCGGCTACCTGTACTGTGAGAAATATCGGGGGCATATATTTCACTGTGACGGGAGAGGAAAAGGGCTTGTTTAAGCATTGATTTCATTTGGCTTAAACTTATAGTCTATTTTTTTTTGTCGCAATATATAATAAATATTGCTATAAATATTGACAATAAAAAGTTGCTCTGTAAAATGAGAACGTTTCCTCGTAGGTGTAAAATTGTTTTCCCTTCTGTAGAGAAAAAAAACCGCTTTTATGACACTCTTTTAAAACTCGTTTTCATAATAGTAATTTACGATACTAGTGCGATAAAACTTTTCCTGACGAGTTTGACTTTGAAGCACGAGTCGAAGGCGAGTGCTGCAATCACACGAGTTCAGAACAAGTTTTTCGGACGCGTATCGTACAAAATTTTACTTCACGACGTGTGAAAATGGGGGTTTTGTCCGAAGCGTGCCGAAAACTGACATTTTCGCACCGAGTGTAATAAACTCTTTCTCTAACTTGGAGGATGGAGAAGATTCGTTTCCGAGCATTTGGAATGAATTCACCGGCCAAGACATAATAATCTGAGCTCTTGGTTGAACTTCTCTCATACAGGTACGTGCCAATTTCCGACTCGCAGGGCCGACGAATAAAGAGAAAAAAAATGAGGGAGTGAATAAAGAGGGAAAAAATGAACGCGGAACCCGAGTTGGAGCTGTTTTACGGGAGAGAACATTAGTAGTGCAATTAATCTACGACCCTTGACAAATGCCCGTCGATAAATCATTACGTCGTACCTTTCGACAGCCGGTATTGTGAGAAATATTGGGCAGCTATATTTCACGGTGAAGGAACAGGGAAAGGGTTTTGATTAAGCATTGATTTCATTTACCTTGCAGCTTATAAATTTTTTTTTTCGACAAATTTTTTTTCTTTCTTCTTTTGTAATGACGATATTTAAACATTGCGGTTCTTCTGTGTAGTAAATGAGAACGTTTCCTTGTAGGCATAATATTATATTATAGGCGGGAAGTCCGCGATTTTCGCTGAGTGTGAAATTTGCTGCGCGAGCGAAACGAGGGCAGTAATCATAGGAGGTGAACATCCGCTCTCTCCCGTGGAGCATACGATGATTTATGTAACTTATGCATAAAAAGTGTTCCTTCTCGTGCCTGCCGAGAATGGCGTAAGTGGCGCTTTACGGCCAAGTGCTCTATAAAATACTCGGCGTATGCACACATCCGGCCGATCTTACTTTAAGCACGTTTCTCGTACTTTATGCACGCTTCTAGTACTTTATGCACGCTTCTCGTACTTTACGCACGCTTCTCGGACTTTACGCATGCTTCTCATACTTTACGCACGCTTCTCGTACTTTACGCACGCTTCTCGTACTTTACGCACGCTCCTTGTACTTTACGCACGCTTCTCGTACTTTACGCACGATTCGTGCACTCGCCTTCGGTTCGCGCCTGTGTGGTACTCGTCGGCTCAAGTAACTGACTTCACAGCGTGTATATAAAGTTCGCTTTACCGCACTTGTATCACAAATTACAATTTTCAGGCTGTGTTGCACGCAAGGAATGTCGTTATTTTATCGAATTCGGGAAAAAAAATACTGTTTTCCCTTCGGTACAGAAAAAAGAACCTTTCGTTACACTCATTTAAAACTCTTTTACAAACTCTTTCTCTAACTCGGACCTTCCGAACTAATCCAACTGTCTCGCCACCCCCTCGAATTCACTTCAAACTCCCCTCGTTATTTCTCGCTTTTTCACGGTTCAACTCTCGACCGGAAAACTACTTTTCCTACCTATTCAGCGAAATGAATAATCTTCCGGGCTGTCCCGGCCAGACGAGAAAAACACGAACGGTCCCTACTTCATTCGCATACGGACGCTGCGAATCGTATCCGCTGCTCGAAGAGTTTTTATTTTCACGATTCCGATCCTACCGTTAGGGTGGATTTTTTTTATCTGTCGGGTCACGTCCGACATCGCGGTCCGGCAATGCGGAAAGGCCCGCGGCGTTGGGAAAATGTATTTCACAGAGGATGAAAAGCCTCGGCGTTGGTGCTCGCCGGAAATTATGTGACGAGAACCGAGGCCGCTCGGCGAGCCGATCCATCGGTCGAATAATGAGAAACTTCGCGAACGGACACGAAACAGAAATTACATTCTCGAAACGGAGCGGAAGACCTTTGGCGGTCCGCTAAGTAACAGGGAGATAGTGCCATAAAAAGTGAATTTTTTTTTTTTAAATACATATCAAACTCGAAGTGGAAAGCGCAACGGCGTTAACGAGAATTGTGCAAGAGCGACTTAATGATCAATTTTGAGACCTGCCGAGCCAGCCTTCGTCGAGAGAAACGAACTTGAGCAGCTTCTGTCGAGATACATCGCAATTTAGTGTTTAAAAAATTGGCCAAATTTTTCTTTTTTTTTAAGTTGTTTTCGTTAATGAATAAAAATCGGTCCTAAGTCGCGCCAAGAAGCTTTCCGTTCGATATGTCAAAACTTAGTTTAAAAAAAAAATTAAATTAAAATGAACCAAATTTGTATTTTGTAAAATAATTTTCGTTCACGAATAAATTCGGGCCCGAACCGCGCCAAGACGCCTATCATTCTATATATCATAATATGTTAATTTATTTATTTAATGGATGAATTACGGGCTGGGAAAAAACGGGCCCAATTTTAAAGATCCAACGTGTATAAAATTTCATAAGTTTATCACAACTACATTGCGAGAGGAAAAATAAGAATATAACAGATAGAAACTTAAGGAGTCTGTTTTTAAAGAGCTCCACGGAACCTTCAAAGAGCGCGACTCGCCCTCCATAAAGATTACCTAAATTTAAATTAACCTAATTTTAAAGATTACCTAAATTTAGTGTTAAAAAGAAATCAATTAAAATGGACCAAATTTACATATTTAAAGATAATTTTCGTTCACGAATAATGTCGGTCCTAAGTCGTGCGAAGAGGCTTCCCTTTCGATATGCAGATCGAGTGTTTGATTTTTAGCTTGCCGGAAGAAAAATGTTGGTGATGTATTCAAAGCTCACGGGTAAAAAAAAAATCGCCCACTCCGTCGAACAATGGTGAAGCTGGCTGTGCTCGCTGTATTCGCAACCTCGAAACCCCACGAAACCCGCCGCGTTAGTATTTTTCTTCGGAAAAGTTCACCCGTCGTACGGCAGTCAAAGGATTACATTTTGCCGTCGTTACGCACATCGGCGCACCTACTTCGACGGCAACGGAGCAACCCATGGGAAAAGGAGCTCGGATTTCCTCGGTAGAAGCTCTATTCATGGAAGTAAAATGATATCAAAGAAGGTTTTCTTTTTCGTCGTCGCTGGCGTTCGCGGCTCAAAGGGTTACACGTGTGAACGGGCGAATCACAAAAAGGGCATTTTTCGCCCGGCGGAAGAAAGTAAACGAAGGAGCAGTGAATATTTTGCGGTTTCCGTAAATAAATAAAAATTACTTTACACTGATTTCTTTGACAGTGTTTCGTGAATTTATGCGAATATTTTTAACGTCCTGCGACACGTCAATGTCTGCTCGAAATGCGGCTCGTTTTAAAAGGTACGATTTTTATTTGATTGAAAAATGTGTCTTACTCTATTTTGCCTCGTGTCTCATTTTACCCCGCGACAGGAAGTAAACGAAAGCGAAGTGACAAAATTTACGTTTTCCGACACGAATCGCCAGAAGAAAAAAAAATCAAATAAAAAAATTATTTTTCACCAATTTCTTTGAAAGTGTTTCTTGAATTACTGCGGATATTCTTAATGTCCTGCGATAGATCGATGCCTGATGGAAATACAGCCCGTTTTAATGCATATGATTTTTTTTTCGACCAATTTTTCGTAGTCCGTTTTGCCCCGTGTTCCATTTCGCCCCACTTGCCTACCTACGGTGGAAGACGAACCCCGAGTCGGAGTAATCAGAGTCGGATTTCACTGAGACCGATATAGTACAGATCCGCTATGATGTAAATACGAATTTTCGTATTTCAATAACTCGCTGTAAAATTACTAGGTCGTAATTTTAGCGACGGGTTTTTCGCCGGTGTAATTCGATGTATTTCGAGTTTAGCTACGTTTCTACGGAGCTCGGATTTCCTCGGTAGAAGCGCTATTCACCTCAGCAACGGTACCAAAGAAGTTTTTCTTTTTTGTCGTCGCTCGCGTTCGCAGCTCAAAGGGTTACACGCGTGAGCGGGCGATGCATGGGCGAATCGCGGAAACGGCATTTTTTGCTCCGCAGAAGAAAGTAAAGGAAAGGAAATGGGAAGTGAAAAATGTGCCGTTTTCGTCACGAAATGCCGTAAGAAAAAAAATAAATAATAAAAAATAATTCCTTTCCACCGATTTCTACAAAAATGTTTCGTGTATACATGCGAAGATTCTTAATGTCTCGCTCAATCGAAATTCGGCCCGATTTAAAAGATGCGATTTTTTTCGAAAAATTGATGACCGAAGATATCTGCGCGAGACTAAATTTCATCAAGTTATAACGGCTTTTTATTTGATTGCACAAACTATGTTCGGAAACGTTCACTTGGAGAATAAAATTCTACCAGTGAACATGTTTTTTTTTCTTTTTGAAGCAGTGCATTGTTAGAGACTTGCCAAAGATAAAATTTACTGTCATGCAAATATCTTCCGGCTCGTAAAAATGTTTGGTACTCCACGTTGCCCCGCACCTTCCCTACCGAGGAAGACGAACCGGCAGCCGGAGTAAACAGAGTCGGATTTCACCGTTCCAGGATAACGCAAATGCGCTGTAATGTAAATACGAAATTTCATATTTCAGTAACTCGTAAAATTAACCGGGTAAGGGTAAGGCCGCGTTTTGCTTCGTAAAGCAGTGCATTGATAGAAACTTGCCAATGATAAAATTTAATGTCATACAAATATCTTCGGGGTCATAAAAATGTCTGGTACTCCATTTTGCCCCGTATTCCATTTTGCCCCGGGCTTTCCCTACGGAGGAACCGTCAGTCGGAGTAAACAGACTCGGACTTCACCGTCCCAAGATAACATAGATGCGCTATAAATACAAATTTTCATATTTCAGTAACTCGTTGTAAAATGAAAAGGTCGTAATTTTATGCGGCCGGTTTTTCTTCCTAAAGCAGTGCATTTATAGAAATTTGCCAAAGACGAAATTTAATGTCATGCACATATCTTCAGGGTCATAAAAATGTCTGGTACTCGATTTTACCCCGTATTCCATTTTGCCCCACTCGCCTCCCTACGATGGAAACCGAATCGGCGGTCGGAGTCGGATTCCACCGTCGCAAGATAACACAGATGCGCTATAATGTAAATGCGAATTTTAATACTTCAGTAACTGGTCGTAAAATGAACAGGTCGTAATTTTATGCAGCCGGGTTTTTCCCCTCCACAGTAATTCGATGGCATCGCGAGCTTAGCTACGTTTCACTGCAAACTTCCAGTGGATGCCATTTCTGCTCGTTAAATTTTAATATCCCCGCCTTAATTAATTTAATCGCGACCGTTTCCCCACCGCGATTTCCATAACTAATTGACGGATTGCTCGACGGTGAGTTTTAGTTTCGAATTTCAAGATTATTTCCGTTCCACTTTTAATCTAACACTCTCTCTCTCTCTCTCTCCGGCCACGACGAGGAAACCTCCCGACGTCGCGAATCGCGAGGGATAATACTCGAACGGTTTTAAAGTTTCCAACGTCGCGCTCATTATATAGATATACAAAATTGCCTTCCACGCGAGTCGAGCCGCGAGCCGAGGCGCGTCTCCTTGACTCGCCGATGACTGAGGACAATTTCGAGCAAAGGAAGCTTTCAATTGGAAACTGACTCGAGTCGGCAAACAAATTGGTCTCGATCGTCGGAAAAAAAAAGGAATCGGGCGATTTATAAAAAAAAAAAAAATTAAAAAAACTTATCAGTGAGAGAATGAGCCGTGAAGAGTTGCGGAGGTTGAGGTGAGGGAAGCTCACCGGAGGCTCTAATAGAGAAACTTCTTGATGCTTGTCGAGGTCCGTGTGGACGAGGAAAAAAAATATGCTCTCTCGCCGCCAAAGGAAGCGTCCCGAGTTTTTCCGCGGAGTGTTGACGCGCGAACTTTAATAACGCACAACCTTGACGCCACTCGCGTGGAAACGTATCTTCTCTATAATCATTTCGCGGACGTGCAACGAGGGATGACCGCGGGCGAGCCGTGGGGTCGTCGATAAGCGCGCTCGTGGATTTTTTTCCATCGGGCAATAAAATGTAAAAAAAAACTTTCTTCGCGGAAGAGCAAAATTAAAGAGTAATAATGAAACGGAGCAGAGAAGTTTGCACTGAGATGACTACGTTTAATTGAGTTTCTGAAAAAAAAAAAAAAAAAAATTCTAATGAAAATCAGAGACGTTTCTCGTCAACCTCGTTTCCTCGTTTTCCAATCATTTTTGTGTGCACTTTAAAAACTTAAATTAAAAAAAGAAGAAAAACTTTTAGTTGTCGGAACAACTTGCTTGCAGTCAAATCTGCGTAGTATTTTATCTTGCGACTTCGTATGCATTCGAACGTGCATACAAAACGTACGTAGATTCCTTTTCTGCGAACTTCAAAAACTTTAAGTAAAAAAACGGAAAAAAAAGTTTTAGTAATCGAAAAACTTGCTTGAAGTAGAAACGGCGTTCTATTTTGTCTGGTAATTTTTGGGGTCGGTGACTCCGTGTGGACTAAAGGTTGGTACGTGGAAGAAACAAGTTTAGTGAGAGAGCCAATTGAAAGGAATTGCAACCTTTCAGGCGAACCCGTAATCCGGAAAGGGCCGTTTCGCCTAGACGTCATTCGGAGTAGAGCTGGATTCGCAGAGGTAGAGGCAGAAACCACAATGTTAATTGAGTCACCGAAAAAAAAAGTCTCCGAAAAAAAAATCTCAAATAAAATCAAGGAAGTTTTACCTTCGGTTCTCACAAACCCTTCCAGTGCTTGAGTCTTTTAGCGCACACGGGATTTTCCGATCGGTTTTCTGTGCACTTCAAAAACTTAAACACAAAAAACAAGAAAAAGTTTTAGGTATAAAAAAAAACTTGTTTGAAATCAAAGCTGCGTGCTGTCTTGTCTTGCAATTTTTGGGATCGGAGTCACCCCGAATGGACTCGAAAAGTTGGTAAGTGAAAGAAATAAATTCATTGAGAGAGTTAAAAAAACCAACCGAAAAGGCATTACAAACGAAAAGGCATTACAAGACTGAGAAAAACAATCGATTAAGTAAACAAGATGAGCCCTTACGGATGGCGAAACAAATGTTTGGTTGATCGAACGAAATAATTGTCATAGTAATTAAAGAAAGATTCGATTCGACGGCCTGTTAGTTTGGTCAACGAGGCATTGCTTTCGATCAACCAAACATTTGTTTCGTCACCCGTAAGCGCACATTTTGTTGACTTAATTGATTTTTGTTTTCTGTGAACCTTTCAAGGGAACTCGTAAACCGGGAAGGACCGTTTCGCCTAAACGTCATTCGGAGCAAAGCTAGATTCGCAAAGGCAGAAGTAGAGGCAGAAACCACAATGTTAATTGAGTCAAAAAAAAAATCTCGTATAAATATCATGGACCTTAAGCTTCGGTTCTCGTTAACGCTGCACCCAGAAAAATAATTTATTTGACGGCCACCGTTTACTTGGATTAAGTAAAATATTTATTTGATTTAAATAAATATTTATTTAAATTACGTAAATAGTTACTTAAATGAAATAAATATTTATTTAAATCAAATAAATACTTTAATTAAACCAAATAAACGGTGGCCGTCAAATAAATTATTTTTCTGGGTGTACGTGTGCAGACCTCTGGAGCGAATCTTGAAAGGCACATGGGATTTCCAATCGGTTTTCTGTGCACTTCAAAAACCTAGAGGAAACATTCCGAACATCTCTTCATAAAAATCTTGATTTCCTTTCCAACAAAAAAAAACTTCCTCTATGAGGAAGCAAAAAAATAAGACGTTGGGGTCGGAGTGACCCGGAATGGACCCGAAAGGTTGGTAGGCGAAAGAAACAAGTTCGTCGAGGGAGTTGAAAAAAAAGGCCAATCGAAAGGTATTACAACCTTTCACGAGAACCCGGAATCCGGGAAGGACCGTTTCGCCCAGACGTCGGTCGAAGTAAAGCTAGATTCGCAGAGGTAGAGACTGGAGACTACGTGAAAAGCCGGCAAAGAGCCCAAGAGCTTTTCCCGAAAGCTCCTGGGCTTGCCATACCAGCACTTCTCCAAAGGTGGAATCCGACGACTTTCGTGAAAGCCACTGACTCCGAGAAAACACGAACTATCCACCATTTTTATTTTTTTATTTTATATATATATATATATATATTTCATTTTAAGCAAGATTTTCATTTCGAAGACAAAAAATGCATCGTCTCCTGCGAACAAATTTATGAGATCTACGTTCCTCGAGAGCCCAGGTGTTCCGAAGTGCGGTACATCCATCCTGCGATAGCGTAGCGGAAGGGAACGTGACGCGCGAGCAAACGAGGCCAAGGCTTATGATGTATATAAGAAAGACCGGGGCAAAATGGACTGGCGAAACAAACGGATTCCACGGCAATCGATACAATATACACCATTAAAAAAAAACTCGAACTCTCGCCGCGAACAAGCAGTTTCTTAGAAGTTCGAAAGTTCCGTTTATAATGTACCGATGCGAATTCTGTTTCAACTGGGGTGAGGGGAAAAAATATTCGATGCGCATTTCTTTACGTCTCGTTAAATAATCCCGTCTGTGCGCTCCATAAGTCCCTTGAAGAAAAAATAAATAAAAAAGAGAAAATTAAAGACGGAGATTCATTGAAATTTCTCTAATGCGACGAGCCCGAGCGGCTAAAAGGATTTACACGTTTTAAATACTTCACCGGTAAACGTCCACAAACTTTTTTTATCGTCTCAATTTCACGATTTTTTTACAGGGAAAATAAGATCCAAAACAGACGAAGTTATAAAATTAAAGAAACTGTAAACTGTAAAAATATTGTAAAATTTAAAAGAGCCGTACATTTTTTAGTTGTAAAATTACAAAAAAAATAATGAACGTTTATGACAAGTAATGTTTGATACACGCACAAGCATTTTTTACCTAGCGGCCTTATAGATATAATGAATAGAAAGTTGAATACTAATTTGAACGAATAGAAAGTCGAACGCTAATTTCCATGTGTCTTGGGTCCTTCGTCGGCAAGCCCGCGCGTCGAAAAGGATTCACACATTAAAAAACCTTCACCAGTAAACTTCCACAATTTTTCTTTTTTAATCCCAAAATCATAATTTTGTTCCGGCAAAAGTACGATTCAAACAAAGAACAAGTTATCAAATTAAACGAATTGTGAAATTAAAAAAAAAGTTCTAAAATTGAAAGATAACATCTAAGAAGTACCAAAATTACGAAAGAATTCTACGACATTAATAGCAGCTAATCGTTGTTACACCCCCAATCATTTTTTTACCTCGCGGCCTCAGAGATAATGAATAGAAAGATGAACACTAATTTCCATGTGTCTTGGGTCGGGAAAGCCCGCGTGTCGAAAGGGATTCACACATTAAAAAACCTTCACCAGTAAACTTCCACAATTTTTCTTTTTTAATCCCAAAATCATAATTTTGTTCCGGCAAAAGTACGATTCAAACAAAGAACAAGTTATCAAATTAAACGAATCGTGAAATTTTAAAAAAAGTTCTAAAATTGAAAGATAACATTTAAGAAGTACCAAAATTACGAAAGAATTCTACGACGTTAATAGCTAATCGTTGTTACACCCCCAATCATTTTTTTACCTAGCGGCCTCAGAGACAATGAATAGAAAGATGAACACTAATTTCCATGTGTCTTGAGTCCTTCGTCGGGAATTCTGTGCGGCGAGACCCTTTTTGTTCCGGTGGGTCGAAAAGCTCATTCGCTCGGTATTTTCTCTCCTTGCCCCTTCGTCCCTCTGTGCGCTCTCGCAGACACCCCTTTCGATTCTTGCCTAATGCAGTATGCTGGAATCGACGTGAGTCACTGTATACACAGACGGGGCGTTGAGGGAGCTCGTTCGCTTCCCGAGTCGTCGACCCTTCTTCATTGCCAGCGCTCCCCCGTCCGGATACACACTCGAGAGCTCGAGTCCCGCTTGGGGTGGATGTAACGCTACGCCGAGGGATGATTCTCGCTTCTCGCTTCTCGCCTCTCCGGCTTTTAACCCCCCCTTTATCTTCATCTTCGTTCCGCTCGACGCTTGTCTCCGCCAGTCACTTTTACCCGGCGCGAACCGTCCGTGGTCCGTAAAATTGCCCGCCCCGACGAAACATTTGTCCCCGACGGCGGCGAGGGCGGTTCGCCGAGTCCGCGGTCTCTCCCGCGCCCCTTATATCGCCGACGAAAATAAAACGTTCTGATTTTTCTCAATTTCAAGCGAGAACGGAACGAACGCTCCCTTCACCGAGACAAATGTTTTTATTATGCGGCGTCTGGAACGAGCTATTTTCGTACATCGATGACAATTCCCCACCGAGGAGACCGTCGAGGGATTAATTTAAGACAGCTCGCTGTGTAAACTTCGGAAAAACTTAATAAAATTAGTGAAATCGAGGAAAGGTTTTTTTTTTTTTGTTTCTAAAATTTGCGACGTAGGATTTATCGAAAGAAGATTTAATTGAGCGGGTCGTGCGAATTGAGTTTGATTCAAATTTTAGAAATTTCGTCTCGCAGAATTGCATTCGGGAATAAATATACTGGGGTGACTATTGGCAAAATAATTTCATTGATTTTAGTGCATTTTTTATTGTATTATTTCTTATAACGGTAATTAAACTTTTATTAGACACGCGCATCTGTCATAATCGTACAAAAATTTCGCATCGGTAGTGGTCGAATAGTTTTATAAACTTTTCTATCTGCGCTCACTTCATAATTTTTTTTTTTATAAAGACTCGCCCGTTTTTTAGAAATGAGATTAAACGCCTGAGCAACTCGAGCTCCTCGCGATGTAGTTCACGTACTTCATTATATTCTATTATAATTTTTTACCCGCACCGGTAGCTTGTTATATTCCCCGTCGCGTGTCGGGAATCTCATTGCTAGTTGCGTCATCTTCGTAGCGTAAAGAAAAAAAAAAAAAAAAATGGGAGATAGGCGTGCAAGAATCTAAAGAACTTGATATTCAAACAATAATATTAATGATACGAAATAAAATTAAAATAAAATACGCAATAATTTTTTTCCGAAATATTCCGATTGGTTCCACGAAACGTCATCCACAGCGATCCGGTGCAATTCCACGATCGAACACGTGGATTCTAATTTACGCGTCGCGACGAGAAACCGTTCGAATAATCAATTGCGAGGCAATGCACATAAAAATTCCGTGAAACGCTTGTAATTTTATGTTAAATTTAATACCCAATTCAGCGATGCAACTCGCGTACGTGTCGCGGAAGGATCTTCGATCTGCAAGACTAGTACGAATGGAACAGAATTTTTTTTTTTTTTTTTTTGATCGCGTCAGCGCTTATCTCGTGCTCCATTTTTCTCGGAACAGACGCAGCAATAATACGACGCAGCAAACCATACGTATTCCGTCGAGGCACTCCCGCGCGAGGGCTTTGTCCCCGAAGTATAATTTTCCTCTCGTTATATCAGTCACGCGTTGTAAAACGTATCCGCACCTCCTCTGCGTCGCGCTTCTGCATTCCCGCATAAAGAATTTTATTCTATTTCTTTTGTCGGCGAAACTAAGTCCCGGCGACTTTTTTTATATACATTTTTTTTATGGCCGAGCAAAAAGACTCGTTGAGACAGCGCAACGTCAAAGCTCCCGAGAGTCAAAGGTTGAAGATCCAAAACGATGAATTTACAGCGTGAAAATTGTTCTACACTGTTTCGAGCTCGCGCACTCGAGATTTCGTTTTCTCGTTGAACTCGAGAGGTACGGAGCAACGGGAGCTTTCGAGAGATTTCACGTAAATTAAAAACTGCCGAGTTTTCGGTAACACAAAATTGAAGATTGATTTGTCGTTTGGTCGCCGAGATATTAAATATGTATTTTTTGGTACTTCGCTCTTTACTCGGTGAACATTTTACACCGTAAGATCGCGGCTTGACGAGGCGCTCGACTGTGCATCGACAGAGAAAGAAATTTTAGCGGAGATCGCGCGAAACGTAACATTGAGTCAGCCACTTTTTTTTGTGCAGCAAAAAGTCACGGCTTTATGGAAAAAAATAGGTACACTGAGAAAAGGATCTCGGAAAGACTTCCAAGCCATATGGTAAATTTCTGCCAGGTAAAATGACACACCGGCGCCAATGACTAGCAATATGGGAAGTTTTCACAGGGTCATAGCAATTTGTATCCAACCCATATAGTCATTTTTTCCAGAAGGTGGGTCGGCAACATTTTGCATACCCTGTTAAGAATTTCGTGAACAAAACTAATAATTTTGTGGATTAAAACTGCGAATTCCGTGGACGAAAACTGAGAATTTCGTCGACAAAATTTTTATGTGTGTATACATTAAAAAAAAAAACTTTATCGCCATAGTATGGCGGTATAACGTGCAGATTTTTAAAAACCATTTCACGATAGCGACGCCACCGATTACTATATTTTCCAATGAGAAGAACTCGTAATCTAGCAAAAATTACAGGACATTTGGGTAATATCTTAGCGACAGCTAAAATTACCATATTTTCTAACAGCACGTCTCAACTTTAATACGAACGTATGTCAGGATGTCCTACTTCCCGCATCTCCGAAAGTTCTGTCTGTTTTTACCAGATTTATGGTAATTTCTGTCAGATCCTTCTCTCACTGCACCGGTGGAGAATATTCACTCGTCCTAGCAGATGCAATTAAAAATTACAAAACAATTCACCTTCCGGTTTTAGAAACGGAACGACCAAAACAAAGAATTCCGACCTTTCCCCCGGCTTGGAAACTCGCGCCGTCATGTACAAAAAAAAGCCAAGAAAAAGCAAAAAAAAAAAAAAAAAAATCATAAGAAAAAAAAATTAACATAAACCAGCACCAGACGCGAGAATCGCGCTTTCCCGTTTCGCGGCAGCGAGGCTGAGTTATTAAGATTCGCGACGAATAGTCCGAAAGCGACGGGAGCTAAATTGCTTAGATCGAAGAGGACTCTGAGGAGGAAGAGCAGCGATGTCGCTGTGTGCGCTTCGACTGAGGAACCAGAAGAGCCAGACAGAGTTCTCCTTTTGTGCATGCGGAGAACAGTTTGGTTGGGCGAAGAAGCGACAAGAAACGTCGGGGGGTGAAAATTTATCGAGGGAATTTGCGAGCCAAATGACTGCCTATTTCTCGACCTGTGTACACATTCGCGGCCTCCATGTTCACGCTAATGGCCGCGAGGGACTCGGAAGACAGCGATGTTTGTATACCGACCGACGGTAAGGCAGAGTCTGACGCACGTTCGCGGACGTTTGTGTTCTCACCCTTCCGCGAGATCGCTCGGCGCGCAGCACTACAAATGACAATTAGACGGGATGCGGCGCAAGCAGCGAGCATCTAACCGGCTCTCTCCTTGAACTCTCGAGTGTCTCGAGTACACTCCGATGCATCGACAGATCCATTAGCTTGGAAATACGGGAGTCTCGTTTGCCAATAATGCCCGAGCTGCGGGTATATCGAACTGTCTCGAGCGGTGTACATTAGACGATTAACACCGCTGCTCGTCGACGTAATTGATGGACTCGGCAATACCGATTGACATCGCCGATGGGGAAATTAAAAATGAGGGCGAAGGGCTGAAGGCCGTTTTTAACGATTTTTCATTTTTTACAATTCTCGTTGTGAACGTTGTAGCTTCTGAACAAGCAACAGTTCGGAACAAACAATTTTTTTCCATTCGGTTGCAAATTGGTCCTGTCGGGCGGAGTCGATTTCACTGCAATTAAACCCGCATATCGGCACTCGCTGACGAGGTACGGAGTAACACACGTCGCGTCCGATAAACAATGAATGCCAGCCTGAGACACTAAATATCAGAGCTTGGAAAATACGCTGATTATTTGAAGTACGCATTGAAGGATCAAGCAATGAGTCAGTGGCCAGTGCACATATCTTCATCTATCAAGTTCTGCGAGTACTCAATACGTCAGTACTCAAGAACTACCCAGTCTTCGGTACTGCAAGTACTTGCTACTTCAATACGTAATTCAAGTACTTGGGGCAATTCAAGTACCTAGTGTAATTCAAGTACTTAGGGCAATTCAAGTACTTAGGGCAAATCAAGTACTTGGGGCAATTCAAGTACTTAGTGTAATTCAAGTACTTAGTGTAATTCAAGTACTTAGTGTAATTCAAGTACTTAGTGTAATTCAAGTACTTAGTGTAATTCAAGTACTTAGTGTAATTCGAGTACTTAGTGTAATTCAAGTACTTAGTGTAATTCAAGTACTTAGGGCAATTCAAGTAATTAGTGTAATTCAAGCACTCAGGACGATTCAAGTACTTAGGGTATTGGCGCAGTGCTGCTAAATATAGCCGTCCAGACTTGCTGGTAAAACCGTCTCAATATTTTTCCGTATCCAAAATATTTCCAACTATGCAAATCTGGCAAAATGAAAGAAAAGTCTTATGACGCGCAGGTGATCAAAGGATATTCAATACCTTCATGCAACGGCGCAACGGGCCGAGAATCGGTATCGGTTTCTTTCGTCGAGGATATTGAAGAAATTTCGCGTCTCTCGGTAATCTAAGCGCGAGAGATATGTCGGCAAAACGTGCAGTACTACAAGTCGTTCCTTGGAGGGGTGGGCGGTCGGTAAAGTAGGGCACGAAGAACAGCAGCGAAATTGGTCCTCGGGCGAGTTCAGCGGGTTTCGGCCAAGACAATATAAATTCGACTGGGAAGTCTCCCAGTCCCTCCCGAGCAAACCGGGCGAAACAAGAACCGAGGAAAACAAACCGCGAGCTCAGCACGAGGGCAGAGGGCAGAGTTCGACACGCGGAAAAATTCACAAAGCGGGGGCGATATTACAATCTCGTTTGGCGTTCAGGAACCGCAAGTTTGCCCGAGCCGATCCCAAATCTACCGCGCCATGCAATGCGCAGCTGCTTTATAAACATCTATATATATATAAGGGAAAACGGGGCAAAATGGGACAGTGGGGCAAAACGGAATAATGGAGCAAAACGCAATTTTCCAATAACTTTTGGGCGTGGAAATCCGGAAGTACCGTTGGGACAAAATGGGACATCCAAAAATTATTGAAAAATTGAGTCGTAGTTGGCACACATACGAGCCGCACTCAGTCACGTAACAATTTTTTTTGTTACATTAACAAAGGCTTTTTGGCTGCGGTAGCAAATCGCTCCGAGCGAAAAATTTTTCTGTGATTGCAAGCTGGTTTTGTTATATTAATTCGTTACGGTAACAAAAATCTTGTAGTACCAACAAATTTTTTTTTCTCCGTGTGCCCCGCTGTTCCATTTTGTCCCTCTCTCCCTTACATACAGCGGGCACAGTCTCGGGAGAAAACTTTGCCCTGCGAAAACTTTTCAACCCCTATCCAGTGAACGAGAAACCATCGTCGATCTTTTCCGGGAGCGCGAGTGCCGCTGCAGTTGGCTGCAAACTCTCGCCCGAGGATACATCGCCCTGATAAAGCGACATGGGGGCGGGGGAGAGCTTAGCGAAATCGCGGATCCCCTGTTCTCGAATGAACTACGGATGCTGTATAGCAAATGTGATTAAAACTTATCATCGCTTTCGCAAAAAAAAAAGAGAAACATTCTTGGGACGGAGGAGAGAATAGCCAAAGTTTTTCACCCTCTCCGGGAAGTTAAAAAAAAAAAGTCCCCGATGTTGCAGTCCCGGAATTTGAGGCGTGGAATGTCGTGAGCCGCGCCACTTCCGTCCTGTAATTCTCGTCGCGAAGGGCGGGCGAAGGGGGAACTTAATTAAGTCGCGTGACTCGGGCTTTTCACGATAATTTGAAACGTGAACTTTCGTCGTTTGACACACACGTAACTGAGCTGTGCATAATATCTGGCCTAAAAAAAAATGTAGTAATAACAAAAATATGTGGAATGAAAGTTATCGGCGTTGCCAAAGGGGCGAATGCATCGTGCTAGTTTCAGCAATTTCCTTCAGCGTATCGCGGCGAGCGTTGGGCGAAGACTCGTTATCGGGGACTCTGGTTTATCACGCTTCGAGCTCTCCCGGTTCGAAGTAACCCGCGCACACGTAGCCCGTGCACTGCAACGAGTCGAACAAACTAGCGTGATTCGCCAAAGTTCGGTCTCGATGTACGCCCGAGTGGGACCTTTCCGAGCGCTCGTTAACATGCGCGGCTCTCTCCTTGTGGCCTCTCGTAATTTTCCGCGGCCCGAAAATTTGCATAATGAACCATGCGCCTAACGGTTGTCCGCGTCGGCAGCGGCAACATCGCCCTGTCGGCGTGTCCGGCGAGCGACGTTTCACTTCTGCGAGAGAGCGATTGCGGGAAAGCGAGCCGACAGGCTCGGGGAAACTTTTACGGGAAGTTTTACCACTCGCGACTTCCCATCGCCCTCTGGCTTCGTCGCCTACGGTGCCTCCTGGCTTACTTATCCCGCCGAACACACCAGCTCGTTCTGTCTTCGACGTGTTAAATAAATATGAAATAAAAATGAAATCAAGGTAATGTAAAAAATAAAAAAGTAAACTCAAATAATGTTAAAAAATAAAGGAAAAAATATACCAGAGTTGGGCCGCGATGCAACTAGTCAAGAATAAGGAATTGGGATTTTATGAAGGAGCAACTTGAAATGCCCAAAAAAATCAAGGTAATGTAAAAAATAAAATAAAATATACAAAAATAATGTAAAAAAAAATAAAATAAAAAATATATTCGTGTTGGGCCGCGATGGAACTAGTCAAGAATAAGGAATTCAGATTTTGTGAAGGAGCAACTGAAAATGCCCAAAGTTTTAGCGTTAAGCAGGTCACTAGAAAAAAAAAAGAGGTTGGAAGGACAGCTTACGATTTTGTAGGGATAAACTGTCTTAATACGCTATCGGCGAATACAAGCAAAGAGTGGAGTTTAAAAGAAGTTAAACGAATAATCGCTTTTTTCAAGCAATAGAAGCGAAGAATGTTAAAGACCGAACTTTTGTATTCATTTAAATGGATTCCTTTTCAGAAACATTAAATGTTATGTAAATATTCTATGTTAATCACATTTTTTTTAAATCGTAGGTTGGGGGATTGGAGGTCGCGAACACGCTCATAAGGGCTCATGCGACCTGCTCAAGGAGATTGCAATTACAAACTATTCAAATCAAATTAACTGTATGTTATTATATATTATTATTATAAAAAGAAAAAAACAAACCAATGTACACCTAAGCAGCCACAATAAATATTATTATGATTATTTTTAAAAATGTAAAAAATAAATAAAATAGAGTTGTAGGTGCTCGGAAAGGCTCGAGCATACGGCGTGAAAGAAAGGGAAGATCGGAGAGCGATGGGTGAGCGTAGTATCGGCAACCCTTAGTCGCGCGAGCCCATCGAGCTGCGTACAGTGCAGCCAGACACTGATTAGCTATTTATACGTTGCTTCTCCAGAACCGCCGGTACAGTCGAGGACGAGACGAACTTTGCCGAGGTGGGATGAATCTTGAGGGAGCGACCGTGGGCAAGAATTTAAGCTAATGAGAAGGACGAGAAGGGCTCAGGAAAGTTTGCTCAAGGGCTCCTGTCCGATGCGCTGCATTACTCATAGGTATCGTCCTTTGTACACCGGTAATGCTTTCGTTAAATCGGCTCTCGAGGCCGCGCGGCGGTGCTTTCATGCAAAGCCGGGAATGACGTATAGATTTGGTCTGTTTTTCCGTGTAAAAATTGCCACGCTTTGATGTGGTAATTTTTGTGCTGAAGTCAGGGATCTCCATTGGCTGGCGGGTATTTGCCCACTCAACCCTATACCGGGCTCCATTATCGGCAAAGAGACGAAGAGATAAATTATTAAATTATTAAATTATTAAATTATTAAATTATTAAATTATTAAATTATTAAATTATTAAATTATTAAATTATTAAATTATTAAATTATTAAATTATTAAATTATTAAATTATTAAATTATTAAATTATTGAATTATTAAATTATTAAATTATTAAATTATTAAATTATTAAATTATTGAATTATTAAATTATTAAATTATTAAATTATTAAATTAACAAATTATTAGCCTCAGTAATACAAGATATCTGGTGGTATCGCGTCAATACATGTGTGATTTTTATTAGACTATTTTCCCCTCAGACTAATGGATCAGTGACCCGGGTCCTTCAGCCCACATTTCAATATTTAATCCTTAACTGCCAGGCGAATTAATCGAACAAGTTCGGTGGATATGTTTTCACAGCATCGAAGCAACAAGTAATTATCGTCATTATTGTACACGGTTATCATTATCAGTGTTCTGATGAACCGATGAATATAAACCAGCACTCGATAGCGCAATCCTGAAAGCCAAACAGTTCAGGGCGCGCTGTAACCGGAGCTGCTCGCGGTTGCCTTCGATTTCGGGATAGTGGAACTGTTAGCCAATAAAGTGGATATGCAGTGGATGTGCACTGAATAGACAGTGGATATGCAGTTGCCAGGGAGGGGCGCGACTACACGATCATGCAGTGAAGAGGGAGTGATCGAGAGGACGAGATAGAGACGAAAGGGTGAGCGAGGCTCGCCCTCGCCCGATATTTGCGATCGAACCAATTCGATTCCGTTCGAGTGCAGTATGTGAAATTTCATCGGCGATCGGCAGAGCGCCGCTACCGACCGCATACACTAAAGCACCGCTCGAACTCGTCGACTCGACTGTGCGACCGTGAAATTTTCCTCCGGGCAAAGATATCGCCGGCCGCGCGATTCCCCGATAAATCCACTTCCGCGTGATAGTAAACTCAATTTCGCTGTCTCACACAGTCGAGAAAATCGGCCCTTTCTTTATTCGAGGCTTCATCGAGATTTCCGGGAGAAAATTGTTGCAGCCCGACGTGGCGCTCGCGCGGCTTCGCGCTCCGCGGCGCAGTGGTGAGAGTCAATGTATCGTCAGACAATATTGCGCGAGGAAGAGCGGGGCGGCGAGTCGGGAATTTTCTCGCCGGCGGGCCGTGGGCGACTTCCGGTTCGACAAGCACACTGTCCCGGGCTTTAATCGTCCGAACGGCAAGCCGGGAATCCCCGAGCAGGCGCGCACGCGCGCTTTGGTGGACAACGGAGAGTCAGAAAGAGCCGAACAGTTATTGTTCCCGACTGCGAAACGTCGGGAGGTGGGGGCAAACGGGCGCATCGAGTAAAAATAGGTGTTGGGGGCAAAACGGACATTGTCTTAATTTTCTTATAAAGGACTTGTCGCAGTTTTCTGATGTTCCTTGCACAAGAAAAGTGCGGGAAGTAAGTCAGATTGTTCACGAGAACAGAAAAAGAAATATCGATCGAATGGGAATGTTTGAAAACAGTTTCTACAGAAATTTTTTCCGACAATTTGTTAAGCAAATTAATGTTGGTTACGAGTTGGTTAAGAGTTGGTTAAGAGTTGGTTAAGAGTTGGTTAAGAGTTGGTTAACAGTTGGTTAACAGTTGGTTAACAGTTGGTCAAGAGTTGGTTAAGAGTTCGTTAAGACTTGGTTAAGACTTGGTTAAGACTTGGTTAAGACTTGGTTAAGACTTGATTAAGACTTGGTTAAGACTTGGTTAAGACTTGGTTAAGACTTGGTTAAGACTTGGTTAAGACTTGGTTAAGACTTGGTTAAGACTTGGTTAAGACTTGGTTAAGACTTGGTTAAGACTTGGTTAAGACTTGGTTAAGACTTGGTTAAGACTTGGTTAAGACTTGGTTAAGGCATGGTTAAGACTTGGTTAAGACTGGTAACTTTACGTCATACCCTTTATTAAAGCTTGGCTTTTGTTTCGTCTTTAATAAAATTTCGTCAGGGTGGTAACGACGTCAAATAAGTCGATCAGATAGAATTGTATTTTTATAAAGAATTTTTTTCAGCGTTTCGTTTATCTTTACGTTTTCTTTTTTTATTATTAACAAAACAAGACATCGGCATATCGTGAAAAATTAATGAAGACAAAATTTAAATTTTTGGCTTGGAGCACGTTTTGCCCCCTAATTTTTGTTTTTATTCAAGGTGCCCGTTTTACGTTCCTGCCAGTTTTGCCCCATCTCTCCCATATCTTGCCCGCCGGTAGACAAGACCAGTTGCACTCGGCTCGCGGTGCCAGAAGCAACCAACAGCACCAGCTGCACGATTCAGATGCGACTTCCCCAGAGCACGAGTTTACATCGTTCCGTTGCTGATCGCTATCGCGCGCGCTCCCCCGAGCTCGAAACGAGCAACCCTTTACATCTTCACAGTACATGTTTATATAGGCTAACTATAGACGGTGCAAGGCGCTTTGCGCTGCTTCTACATCGAGAATGCAGAGACACTTCCTCGTACCGTTTCGAGTTGCGCGGCACAGTAGTAACAGTCAAGGTATCGTCAGACAATATTGCGCGACGAACGGGACATTTGTTAGGTCTCCGGGAGATTCGTCGAACAATTTTATTTTCTATCAATTTGTCAATAAACATTTCGCAATTATTATTATGCGATTAATTAATTAATCTTTTCACTACCTTTAATATGCTTGATTTTTTTCAGATTTTTGTACTATCCAGAAGTGTTTGCAAAATTCCCTCTCATTTCTCCGAAACTTATGCGAAGTGAACACCATTCGCAAGGACTAGCTTAATAGTCCAAGTCGAGAAATCGCCGAGCCGCGTGCGCGCGCTTTGACGGATAACGAAGAGCCGGAAACAGTCGAACAATTATTCTTCCGGACGGCAAAACGCGGATGTATATTTTCCGCCCGTAGACAAGAAAAGTTGCATTCGGTTCGGGCTGTCGGAAGCAGAACCAACAGCAGCAGCTGCGCGATTCAGGCGCGACTTTGCCAGAGCACGAATTTCCATCGTTCCGCCGCTGTTCGCTATCGCGCGCGCTCCCCGAGCTCGAAACGCGCGACTTTGCCAGAGCACGAGTTTCCATCGTTCCGCCGCTGTTCGCTATCGCGCGCGCTCTCCGAGCTCCAAACGCGCAACCCTTCACATTTTCACGCTACAAATTTATGTAGGCTAACTATACGCGGTGTAAGGCGCTTTGCGCCGCTTGTACATCGAGAATGCGGAGGTGCACTCGAAGAGCGTCAGAGGATGACGAACGGAAAAGCTCAGCGTCGTCGCAGCGCCGTCGGTCGATGCCGGGAATCGTGTCACGAGACTCGTTACCCTCGCGCGGTACGTGATACGCAATTTAAATCACGATTAGTAATCTTCTCTTGAAATCGAGCTGCCGTTGCCGCTCATCTGACGCTCACGCTAAATCGATTAACGGTGGCTCGCGTTTGTTTTTACAACGGCTCCGAACGGATTTGTATGCACAGGCTCTGCGGGAGCCCGAGGGATGAGACGAGATCCAGTATCGATAACTGCGAAGCGTCGGTACAATCGAATAGAGTGAATTGAGTGAAAAAAAAAATATATATATATATATGTGTATATATATATATATATATATTTATATTGAAAAATTGGTGAGAAAATGTGTTCTTGATAGGCGTTTTTATTTCTTAACTGGTCTGCAGTTTCTTCGGCTGAAATAAAATAATAAAAAAAATAATTGGGGAAAAAAGTATCCTATGTTGCAATTTTTTTAAGGTAGTCGGAGCGGTACAGACCCACCACACGTGAGTTTCAGAGAAAATTTTGAACACTTCACGATGGGCTAACGATCTGAAAAAATCAAGTATGTGGGAGGTGCTGCAAAGATTGTTTTTGTGAAATAACAATTCCAATTTGTTATCAACAAATTGAGGATAAAAATCATTATTCAACAAATTACCCGTCAACTCAACTGTTTTCCTTCATAAAAATGATTCGTTTATTTTTCTGAATACGTATGAATTTTTCTTAGAATTTTTTGTAATCTTTAAAAATTGTGTTTTTTTACAGCTTGAACATAGCGATTTTCAAAGATTACATAGAATACGGAAAAAATTCATACGTATTCAGATAAATAAACGAATCATTTTTATGGAAAAAAAATAGTTAAGTTGCCGGGTAATTTGTTGAACAATTATTTGTATCGTTAATTTGTCAATAACATTTTGGAATTATTATGACATAAAAAAAGTATTCGCAGAATCTCCCATATAGTTGATTTTTTCAGATTTTTATTCCGTCGAGAAATGTATGAATTTTCTCCTGCAACTCACGTTTAGCCGGACTGTACCGCTCCGACTACCTTAGCAGGTCTGTAGTTTTTTGACTGAAATAAAAATACGTAAATAAATAAATTGGTGAGAAAATGTATCCTTGGTTATATTTTTTTTAACTGGTCTGTAGTTTCTTCGACTGAAAAACTGAATAAAAGGTTAATCGGCGAAAATATGTATGGTTGGTTAAATTTTTTCTTATCTCGTCTGTAGTTTCATTGACTGAGCTATGTTCTTTTAGAAGTGTTTCGAGCGGAATTAAAACCACTCTGCTGCCTCCCCGATGGCTCGAGATTTAACGGCCTCTCACCGAGTACTTTTATCTCTCGAGGTAAACGCTGCAATCGATTGCTAACAAGTTGTGTCTCAGCTTCGCTGCTTTATTTTCTGTCGAGGTGAAACGTCGACGGTTACGAGGCCGGTGCGCGCTCCGCGCGAGAGAGTTGCGAGAAGAGTGCCGAGAACGGCACTCTCGGCTTCTACCCGGCGCGCACTCAATTTACCGTCGTCCCCGACGCTATCGCTCACGGATAATCGTAATTACCTCGACAAACTAATTACTTAAACATCTCCACACTCTCGCCTCCTTGGCGCCCTGCTTGCACAACGTGAGGCGAGGTAGGGATGATAAATTGAAAAAATAAATATATATATAAAAGGGTTAAAAATCGTCACGCAATGTACGCAGCGGTAGAGCGATTCCTACACGGAGAGAAGAATCTGTTAAAATTTACCGTGCGCTTATTTTTAAAAAACCATAATCATTTTCTGACAGTTCGGCACGACATCGGCCATACTTGTAGAAAAGTACTGCGAGAGTCAACGGGTGCAAAAATATCCCCTTCAATTTTTTTCAAGTACACGGAAGCGTTCTTGGATTAAAACGCTCCCGATAGATTGGTAATAATTTTCTGCCAGTCCGTAAGTACTGGCAGAGTACTTTCTGGCCAGTCAGCCAGTAAGTCCTGCGCGAGCCAACGAAAAGTTCTATCGTAAAACGATACATTTTTGCAATTTTGTGCAAAAATGTCCCCTTCTATTTTTGTTCTAGATCATGAACGAGTTCTCGGATTTATATATATATAAGTTTTTGTCAGTCCTGCACGACATTAGACGAACCGGTAAAAAAGTACTGGGAAACTTGTGAGAATTTTCATCACAAAAAGATACATTTTTACTATACCTATGTGTAAAATTGTCCCCTTCAATTTTCGTTCGAGAGCACGAACGAGTTCTCAGAGTTAAGCGTTCCCTATAGGTTCGTTACCGGTTTGCGGCGTTTTCCATAATCGGGTGTTCCGGTAAGAGCGTTTAAGCTCGATTTTAAGTAATCGAACTCGTCCCGGCCTCCTTCCCAAGCGTTTCGTGGCGTATAATTAGGTTAATAATTAATTATCTCTAAGAGATTATCACACCGCGTTTGGCTTCGAGCGAAGGAAAGCTCTTTGGCCGGTCTATCGAACGCCCGGGCGGATGAATTTAAGGACAGGAACACCTCCGTCGTAATCACAAGTAGCGACATCCGCGCGATTCGCACCCTCGAGAATAATTAGAGGCTGGTAATGCGAGGGTAAAAAGAAAGTCCAATCGCGAAAAATCTACCAGTCCGCCTACAGGGACAATTCCAGACGCACGATGTAAATTTCGCAAATAACTGTCGACTCTGACACTTGCCTACCTGTGTCTACAGTCTATGCAGACTTGGGTCTACAATAGATGTAGACTTGGGTCTCCGATCGATGTGGACTTGGGTCTCCAATCGATGTAGACTTGGGTCTCCAATCGATGTGGACTTGGGTCTCCAATCGATGTGGACTTGGATCTACAATCGATGTAGACTTGGGTCCACAATCGATGTAGACTTGGATCTACAATCGATGTAGACTTGGGTCTACAATCGATGCAGACTTGGGTCCACAATCGATGTAGACTTAGATTTACAATCGATGTAGACTTGGGTCTACGTAGACCGGACTCTGCGGTCGACGGTCGATTGGACTACGACAGAGCTCGAGTGCTTACAATAGAACAGACTGACAGACCGATAGAACGACTAATCGGCTATTGATTGCCTAATTAAAAACAAACAAAAAATTAATTAAAAATATATGTATTTATACGAAGCCGACGACTTTGCGTTCTGAAGACGGCGAACCCTTGGCGGCTCGACGGATATATCGATCGCCTCACCGGCAGGGTGGATGACAAAAAAAAAAGAAAAAAAAAATGTTGGCTCACCGCAAAGAGTCCGGTTCTTTACTCAGGTGTCGACGACGATAGTGGAAAGTCTTGGACGGAAGCTAGACGACGGAAGCGGTCGAGGAGAAGAGGCACGAGGTTAGTAGGAAACTATTGGCCTCACGCCAAAGATTATCCCTACGTGAGCCATCCAGCCATCTCGGCGGGGCGACTTCCTTAACCGCAAGATTATTATTGTTATCATTATTATTATTATTATTATTTTGTTGTATTTTTTTTCGCCAGTCGCGATTTCTGTACGCTCTCGTGTATATAGGGGAAACCGGGGCAAAACGGGGACGCTAAGCAATAAAACCTGTTACAATGATACCGAAAGCATAGATCCAATGGTTTTCACACCAAAATTGTATTGGCACCAGTTTTGAAAGGTTTTAAAAAACAAAAAACCATCAGGGGCAAAACGTGGTACATGTCCCCATTTTGCCCCACGTCCCCGTTTTGCCTCGGTTTCCCCGTAGACCGGGACAAAACGGGGACGCTAAGCAATAAAACCTGCTGAAGCGATACCGAAAGCATAGATCCATTGTTTTTCACACTAAAATTGTATCGGCACTGGTTTTGAAAGGATATTTAAAAAAAAAACCATCTGGGGCAAAACGGGGTACATGTCCCCATTTTGCCCCATGTCCCCGTTTTGCCCCGACTTCGGGCTTAATTTTCCTTCGTGTCTCCATCATTTCTACCCTCATCCGTTTCCGCCCCTGCTCGTAGCTTTCTCGACCAGCGTGAACCCTTTCAAGAGTCTTGAACTTTCTTTCATCAAAGACTAGAAAATGAATATATATAAAATTTTTTATATATTTTATAAATCTTATTGTGCATCACTCGAGCATCCCGCCCGGAGTCCTACCGACCAATTATTCCTACACTTCCGGCCGACTTCCGTTCATTTGTTCCATCGCTCCCTCGCGATCAGTTAACGAAGTAAACGTACGTCGGACGGGGCGGAGTAGAATAGAAATTGTGCTCTTAAAAAACTTTTTGTTGTCCACGAACATCGACAATTTTTTTCGGTAATTCGAGTCTCACTGGAAAATGAACAAACGTTTTTGTATAATAAACAAACGGTTATGTAAAATAAACAAACGTTTTTGTAAAATAAACAAACGTTTTTGTAAAATGAACAAACATTTTTTGTAAAATGAACAAACATTTTTTGTAAAATGAACAAACATTTTTTGTAAAACGAACAGACATTTTTTGTAAAACGAACAAACATTTTTTGTAAAATGAACAAACTTTTTTCCATTTTTCTTAACAAAATTAGCAAGAAGATGATTGCGAACGTTTGTGAACGTGAAAGGTTGGTATCGCTGACGGTTCTCAGTTCGCGGCAGGGGCGAGACATAAAGTGTGGGTTTTCCCGACAATGATGGAGAGTCCAGAAACGGAGGAGCGCGAGTTCGGAGAAACGGAATGGTAGACGAGAGTCCTTTCGGCGGTTCGCCACAGGGAGGAAGACTCATCGACGCGGTGCGGACGCCCGCTCGTGTTTCCCTCATCCGCGGGGTTTCTGCGAAACCGTTGGATCTACCGCCGCCTCCGGTGCCGGGCTCCCGGTTATCGGGGACGCATAGGAACCAATAACCGAAGTTGGCTATCGCTCGGATAATCACGGCCCGTGAGTCACATCCTACACGGCTGAGGACGCCGTTTCGATCGGAACTTCGGAGTTAGCCGGCCTGTGAGAACTAGCGTGCCCGAACCGGTGGAAAACGGCGAATCCGCGGAGCGAGTGTGTGCCCGGGACACGGAGTGAGATGTACAGTAAACCGGGGGGGAAGAGTGGAACTGTGGAACTGTGGAAGGACACGGAGATAAAGCGGAGTAAGCCTGCCGTCGTTATTTCCAGGATCTCGGAAAATTCGGGTCAAGGCGACGACGATGAACCCCCGATAACCAAGGCAGCGTTCGCCGTAGATAGAGATCGGAGCGGAAAGTTCGACGATCACCGTATAAAGGCTGTATCTCGAGTACCTAAATCTTTTCTCCCACTAGTGGGAGCGCGACACAGGACCAGTATCGGCGCAGCGTCGGCCCCACGAAAACAAGTATCGCGTAAAAAGTATAACCCGGCAGCGGTCACCGGTGGCGCCGCCTGTAGCAAAAATTCCAGGTATAACAAGAATTTGTCACCACATTTGTGAACATTTTTATCATAATCGTAAGTAAGAATGACCCTGTAGATATCTGCATGAGATCAAATTTCGGTAAGTTATAACGGCTGCATTTTGCATCGCACAAACTTTGCTTGGGAAAGTTCACTTGAAGAATACAATTCTACAAGTGAACAATATTTTTTCTTCCTAAAGCCGTGGATTGATAGAGACTTGCCAAAGATGAAATTTGATGTCATGGAGATATCTTCAGGGTCATGAGTAAGACAGTTCCGCAGTACCAGAAAATGATGGTAGCTTGTCGCGGTTTTATGGTAAATTCTGGCAGGTCATTTTCTCCGTGCAGTGTTCTCTCAACGCCGGCCAGCACCGGCCCTGTTTCCACTGAGATACCTACAGCCCAGAAATAAGAATACCCGACATAGAGCGATTCTGGGAACGGTTCGGCTTTGAGGGAGTTGACTTGGAAGAAGACGTAACTAGCCATATCATCCTGAAAGTACCTCATATGCATAAAAAGAATGTAAAAGAGCAAATTGCCGACTATCCTTCGGTGGATGATAGGCGGTATATAATGGTGTATGTATCTCAAGGAGGGAATGTTCAGTTACGAGGGCAGTTCTGATCGAGGAGATAGAATCCGGGGCGGATGCGTCTTTTCCGTGGAAACCCCAACCGAGGTCTCCTCCGTGCAGAGAAGCTCATAAACTGCCGGATCATGACTGTAATATTCTACTTCGAGGCTGCACCTTGCCCCAACGTCTTTCCACCAACGAAACCATCCGCGAAAATCTCTTCCATTCCCTATCGAAATGGATTTCCATCTCCCTTTCGATCTGTCTGCCCGCCCGAGTCGAGTTTACCGTGACGATAAATTCGGATGGATTTGCTCGGCGTATACGCGACCGGAAAAGTGGAAATGTGCAAACACGGGTTCCATTGATCGAAGATTGTTCGGGGATCGCGCGCTTGTCGAATTTCTGAAAGGAGTAACCCATTCGCACGATCGTTGTCAGGAGTTACAAAAAAGATAACCGTAAGGACTCATTCAATCGATAATGAATTTTTACCCAATTTAAGGACCGGGGTAAAAATTGAATGAAGAAAGTTATCAATGAAATGTAGGTAATTATTGCGGTGATCTACCGAATTATTAAGGATATTTCTTTTCCATGTTGCGCTCGATTCGCGATCCGATGTTCGACATATAAGTTGTCAATGAACAATCACTGAGTTAGGATCGATCCACGTTACGAGGCCTTCGATTCACCAACCGTTTCCCCTCGATAACTATTGGAATTGTATTCTATCTCGAGGATTTCTACAAGGCGTCCCTTTCAACCCCCTCATATCCGAAGATTGTTCAAGGAATTCGTGATTGTTCAATTTCCAAAAACAGTAACGACCTCGCACAATCTTCGAGCTCCTTGTAAGGAATGACAAAAAAAATAACCGTAACAACTCATCCAGTCAATAATGATTCCTTACCCAATTTAAGGACCGGGGTAAAAATTGAATGAACAGAGTTATCAATGAAATGTAGATAATTTTTCCGGCGATCTACCGAACCATTAAGGATATATCTTTTCCATGTTGCGCTCGACTGGCGATCCAATGGCCGAGGTGTAAGTTGTTAATGAACGGTCACCGCGTTAGGTTTGATCCGCCTTAGGTCTTCAATTCACCAACAGTTTTCCCTCGATAACTATCGGAATTCTATTCTATCTCGAGGGTTTCTACAAGGCATCCCTTTTCAACCTTCTCACACATCCGGCTTGTAAATATCATATCCGCCTTAGTATTCCCCAGAGCCGATCCTGGCGCTCATTATATCTGAGAACTGCATAATCCGTCTATCTCTTATGTATTCCTTTGTGCCCCTCGCCGCGCATTGTTCGGTACAATGTCTATATACAAACATATATCTATACACAGTAAACCCGGTAGCGCAGAATAACGATGGTACGCCAGCGAAGACAAATCACCGGTGCGAAAGGAGGATATTACGGTTACGAAGAGGAGAGACTGGAGGGGACGAGTTATGAGAAGTGAGGGAGAGGAAGGCGCGTTAAAGCCCCGACGATAATCTGCCGGACGATTTATCACACGATAATGGCGCGACAATGAGAGCCTTCCTCGACGTCGTCGATGTCATGTACGATCCGTCTATATCCTCGCTCCGGCTCCCTTCACTATAAATCCCTGTACCGCGAGAGCTCCCTTATACCGCCCTACAGCCTCGTCGCTGCACTTCATAATTCCATCGACTTCAGTAGAGAGTTATAACAAAAAAAAAAAAAAAAAAAAAAAAAAGAAAGAATCTACTCAATACACCCACGAAATATCCGGCTACGCTGCACTTTATCTTGAGTTAAACGGTACAAAGTATAAATACATTCTTTCGTGGGCGCGAGAAGCTATTATCCTTGACAAAAGCCCATTCGAACTGGGTCAACCTATGTCGCCGGGGCGTTGTGTAGGCATAAAAATAAAATACGTCCTTTGCGCATAATCGCCACTTTGCTCGTACATATAGCGCGCCGCGATCTCCCTTTTCCGCCTCCCCCCGTCTTTCCATTTATAAACGAAAGAGCACAAGAGCTTACCTGGACACGACCCATCGGCGGCGAAACAACCAGGAAGATTCTCATCGTCGCCTTGAGAAAGTCATCCTGATTCTTCGTGCAGCTGGTCTCGTTCAGCGACGGATACGATGCCTCGTGAACGAGATTTATGGCGTTGTTCGCGTTGCCCGCGCCCGCCGCCGCTCCGCTTGCCTGGGTCGTTTTTCTCCGCACCTTCCGCCTTATGCTCCCCACTAGCCGTCGCCAATCTTGAGGAACGGGGGCCGTAATCCCGGGCGTACAACCGGAGCCGCTCGTCGACGACGATGATCCACCGGCGACGTATCGATGCTGCTCGAAGGAGCAATCGGTGACATCGTCAGCAACGGGCGAATACGCGACGAGGGCTCCCGGCGTGCCCGGGACCTTCGAGGGACTTAATTCCCTGCTCGTTCGACGGCTTCCGGTCCCGGCTCGGCCTGACCGGGCCCCGGACGCTGACACCGTGGTGCTACAACCTCCTCCTCCGCCCCCTCCAGGCCCTCCCACACCCAGCCCGGTTCTCCAGCTCCGCGTCCCAACACCGCAACCGAATAACGCACGTGCGTTTCCGCCGCTTCCGCAGCTCGGACTTCCCGCACCGCCGCTTCCGCTGCTCAGCCTCCGCACCAGACTCCTCAGAACGCCCCGTCTCGACGCGCAGCCACCCTCACCCTCGTCCTCGTCGCATCCTGCTACACCCGTCTCCTGCGAAGATTCCACACTACTTGATCCCTTTAGATTTAGCCCCGAAACTCACCGCTCCCAGACCGAAACTCGCCCAGCGTCTTCGACGCATCGACGCCCTACCGTTCTGTCCGTGCGCTTCTTGTCTTCTTTTTCTATCAATCTTTTTTTTTGTATGTCTTTATCGCGAATACCGCAGGGATTCGCCTCCGCTACATAACTTTCGTCACCGCGAGTAGTGAAAAAATAAATTAATGACAGCGTTGGATCGACGCTTTAGTTTCCGCTTATAGTTCGTCAGGCGCGGAGCAACGAAATCGAAGTACCCGAATGCGCGGAGTGGGACGGAAGCGTCCGTTTTTCCGGTCGATCTCGACGATGGTCTCCCTTCGTCGTATTACGTGACCCGCGTCTCGCGCGCTCTCGTTGGTCCTCGGGGCGGGTGAGCGGCTCTTGTCATGACGGCGAATTAGTCCGCCAGCAGCGGACTCGCGAATCGAATCTCGGACAAAAGCTTTCGTGACAAAGGACCGGTGACAATATTTTCCGTCGAGCATCGAGAGCGAAGCTCGCCGGGCGTATCCTTACTTTCGATTCTCGTTCTCGTCTTCGCCCACGCGCGCTTCTCCGCTCTCCCCCGCGGCGTTTATTCAGCCAACGCGCCCCGCTGCTCCCTTTGAGTCGCCCAACTATCTACCGAGCCTTCGTCAAAGTTCAAAAGTCCTCGCTAACGAACGATCTCGTTACGTGCCAAACCGGTCGAGGACCCGCGCGTCTCATCAGGCCTGGCTTTCCGAGCCGGGCGGAAAGTTGGAGCGTCAACCTTGTCCGCAAGGGACGCGAGTCTGCAGGCGCACCGAGAGAACTCCCCGACTACGGTTCACAAATTAGTCCAAGGGCATCTCCACGGTCTCGACCCCGACGAAACTCCGACGGGCGGAAGCCGCGAATAGGCTTGGTCCAACGGAGCGGTGGGGAACGATCGTCGAGCCGCGGGCTAGGGGTGGTAACTCTTATTATGCTATCCCTAACGCTCCCTCCTCGAAGATCGATCGACCCTCACTTCGCCTTATCCGTGTCGTCCGTGGATTAATTTTCCTCCCGCCTCGACCACGTTCTTTCCGCTTCTGCTCTGAGCTTCTGCTTTTCCTACTATTTCCGTTTTCTGTCCTCTCCGCAGGTCTCTCAAAGGGTGTTGAGTTCGGTTAACCCGATTTATGGTTGTTTCTCGTCCGCTTCCGGTTTCGCCTGGAGATCGACGAGGCCTCGGCGCCGCCGCAGACCACGCCGGCCTCGCTAGGAATTATCACGCCCGCGTCTCACGCTCCGCGCACGAACAAACCCCGGATTCTGGAGGGGGAGTCTTTCTGTTGATGCCGGGAAGTTGTCGATGATTCTCGTTCAATTCACTTGGTTAGGCGCGCATTGCAGCAACTCGGTTAATCTGGAGGAAAGAGACGCGAGATACTCAGTCTCGCTGAGAGTTCGGTGAGAGTCCTTCAAACTATACGGCAAATGATATCGATGAGCTCGCAGCGATAATAGAGAGAAGGCCGAGTGAACGGAGCTTGGCAAAGTACCGAAAAATACTTGAAGCACAAAGACCCAAAAATACTTCGAGTACAAAGTATCTCAAGTGCTTGAGTCATCAAGTACTTTTTGTACCCGAAGTGTCGAATGATTTTTGTACTTGGAGTATTTGTCGAGTACTTTTCGAAATTAGGTTCATAGCGTTAAGCGTCGTCTAGGCTTTAAAAAAAAGGTGCAAAATAATTTGCACATGACTTGCTCATTGTAAAAAAAATCCCTAACTGAAATTTACGTAATTCGTCATTTTGGGGTATTTTAAATACATTCATCAATTTTTTTTTGTTTCATTAAAAAAAAAACGAAGCGGTAAAAAAAATGCATTCAAAAAAACGAAAAGGACCACTTTTCGTTATTTTTAACGGGTTCTTTTTCGTATTGAAAAGTTTAGACAGATAATTATATGTTAATAGAAAGATGATGTCATACTACACTGAAAAAAAAAATCAATGATTCAAGTAAAATTTGCTTGCGGGTTGCCAAAGAAAAAAAAATGTTGTATCAATTCTACTTTCAATTCGTATAATTCCATACCGGATTGAACTGATAACATGTCACCTTGGCCGTCTTGCCGTCGTTGTTTCAATGTCATATGAAATTGTAAGAATTGAAAGTACAATTGAAAGAAACGTTTATTTCTTCGGCAGCCCGCAAGCGAATTTTTTTTCAGTGTACTAATCGAGTATCGGTAATGCGCGCGTGTAGTCAAAAAGCACTTGTACTTGGCACTTGAAATCTTTAAAAAAGTACTTGAAGAACTGAAAAATACTTCAGTGATTCAGGTACGTATCTGAAGTACCAAACAAGTACCCGGCGTTTCAAGTACAGCTCTGGAATTGAGAGTGAGTGGGAGTTTTGTATACAGACAATTTTTTTTTTTCCCAATTTTTACGTTGTTTGGGATAACGAATGATCGCGGAAGAGCGATACGCAGCTCGCGATAAATCGGCTATTGAAAATCATCGGGAGGGACGCGCCGATATTTATCTGTATATCGGAGACATTCCGGGTTGTGCGTCATTCGAGCGAAATTCGGCGTCGCCGATCGACGGATCAATCCGGACAGCGGAATGTCCGAAATTCATCAGCGTCGATGCACGCACGCTCGGTACTTTCGGACGAGCGAGCAATTTATTTTGATGTTAAAAAAAAAAAAGAGGGAGGAAAAAAATGTCCGTATTATTCGAACGCAACACGTGAAACGGGCCGCTACGGTCGTTCTCGTTCCATTTAACTCCACGGTTACTCGAAACTCACCGGCTGCCTTTTGTGTCTGTGAAAAAATTTCATTAAAGCCTCTTCGCTATTGTTTTTTTAATTTTACTTTTTTTCTCAGCTATGAGCGCACACCGGGCCGGTATGAAAAGGAGAGAAAGAATGCAGAGGCGCCTTCGCGCGAGGTGCATTATTGAGCATCGACACAAGTCGGGTCCCCGGTGGGGTTAAAATATACGTCAGCGCTGTCCGGCTACGAATTGTCCGGAAAAATAATTTGTACGATTTTTTCTTTTTTTTTTATATCGAACCGACATATACTGGCTCAAAGGTATTCCCGTATAGTGAATTAATAATTTTCATTATATCGGAGGATAGGCCGAGAGGGAACGATTCTTCGCGCTCAAAAAATTCTTTCTCTCGGCTTAATTGCATTCCGGGGTTGCGGGCGGGAGTTCAGAATTTCTCGTATCTTAACGAGCCGAACCGAATTCGGATCGCGTCGATCGCGGTCAATCGGGACTTCCCGCCGGCTATTTACGGAGCTGCAGTTCATGAACGTTATCGCCGCAGTTGGGACGCACGGAGTCGCACGTGTTTCGCGCCGCAAACGGCGAGGCCCGCGGACGAGAAAGCCCGTCGGTGTGTTTACACGAAATCGAAACGTCGGCCGGTATTCGGGGAATTTCTCATAAATGGGCGAATCGCGTGAATTCCGATGGAGCCGGTTAAGCGAGCGAGAGGAGTCCGGGGGAGGGGGGGGGGGGGTGGGGGGGGGGGGGATTAACGGGTCGGAGGGACCCCCGGAAACAGGGAGGCCGTCAACGCTAATATACGGGGGCGCATCGAAATTCCGTAATGCCCGACACATCGCATGGTCCGGCGGATGCGAATCCACGTCAGCCCGGCGAGGCCGTTGAGACGCGGGAGAACGAAGGGGTTGTTGCGCGTGCATCGCGCTGCAGGACACGCGTGCCTAGGGCAAACGTGGACAATACGGCCCACCCGGATTTTAGTGGGGGGGGCGGGGCAAAATGAGATGCGTGCCTAGGGCAAATGTGGGCAATATGGCCCATCCGGATTGTAGTAGAGAGAGTGAGGCAAAATGGAATAGCGGGGCAAAATGGGGCGCATGCCTAGAGCAAATGTGGGCAATATGGCCCACCCGGATTTTAGTAGGGGAGAGCGGGGCAAAATGGGACGCGGGCCTAGGGAAAATGTGGACGATATGGCCCACCCAGATTTTAATAGTGGAGAGCGAGGCAAAACTCAATTTTTGAATAATGTTTGGATGCCCCATTTTGTCCCAACGCTACATCCGGATTTTTCACCTCGTTTTTCTCCGACTCACCACCACTGCCACCATCCAAAAGTTATTGGAAAATAGCGTTTTGCACCATTATCCCATTTTGCCCCACTGGCTCGTTTTGCCCTGCTCTCCGCTACACAGACCCGGGGCATATTTCACCACTTTACCCTTCACTGGCGGCACGTCGCTCACCTGCTCCGAACGGATAGACAGATCCGTGGGTGGGCATTTACGCAGTGATACGAGAATTTCTGGAGGCACTGTGCCGCAAGCATGTGAATCGACTCGTATCGTATTTTCACGGGTTTATTCGAAGAGCCGACTGGTTAATGGAAATCGTCAATGAAATACCGACGATATTCACATGTCGTCGTTGCGGATGATAACGGGCAAAACGGGCAAAACGGACCCCTGCGGCACCATTCGAGAGGCGACTTTTTTAGGTACCGACGAAAATCGGTGTATCCGTTTTGCCCCTAAGTTCAGTTTACTCCGCTCTGCGAAACGAGCCAACTTCACCGAAACACGGATCACGGGTTTGGTCAATTCGCCTAAATGTTGTTTAAATAAAATAATAATTATTGTTTAAATAAAATAATAATGATTGTTTAAATAAAATAATAATGATTGTTTAAATACAATAATAATTATTGTTTAAATAAAATAATAATTATTGTTTAAATAAAATAATAATTATTGTTTAAATAAAATAATAATTATTGTTTAAATAAAATAATAATTATTGTTTAAATAAAATAATAATTATTGTTTAAATAAAATAATAATTATTGTTTAAATAAAATAAAATTAGTTTTTCTGACGGCCTGCTAGACGATTTAGTAGTTGTAGACCCGACGCAGGGCAGATGACGTGCCAGCTTCATCAGCGGGCAGAGTAAGACTCTCTCCTGGTTACAGAGTTAACACAGCTAGGTAGACATCGATCCGGCGGCCCTCGGGGGTGCCCCGTACCCTCGATCGATCCCAAAACCTCAATACGACCTCGTGACGTTTCGTGAACTTCGTACCTGCCTCGTTTTGTTGCGCATGAGTTTACTAACTTTGGTTTTTTTGAGCTATAGCTCAAACCTAAGTTTTCAGCCTATTGCCGTCATAATCCGCGACCGCGATCGGCTTTACATACCCTCAGACTCGCGTGTTACACTGTAGGTCGAGGAATCGATTCTCAACCGTGCGGTTTCCGGTTCGAAAGCACGGCACAAGTGTATCACGATATCCGTAACCGGGAATAGACACGCGTAAGGAAACATTCGTAATTCTACCGAGGGAGGGACCGAAAATTGAGAGACGGGGCAAAATGGATTTGGAAAAAATTTTAAGTACAAATTTATTCAAAACGAAAAATTGCGCAAAGTGATTTGCAGACGAGTTGTTCATGCTTTGCAATTTTCGCAATAAAAAAAGGAAATGTTATACTCAAAAAATTGCAAACTTAAAATATGCACGTGTGTACAAAAAATACGCGAACAGAGACATCCTGATACCAGAAACTTTTACAGAAAATTTCATTACACAGACATTTTTCAAAAAATTTCAAACTCGCCTAAAATTTCGAACAGGGTCTCAATCGTCATGAAAATTTTGTTTCCTTCATTGCTTGTATGTGATTAAATCCTCAATTTATAGGTCAGGTCTCGGCCTTGGTTTCTCGGCTGGTCCATTTTGCCCCGATCTGCCCCCCCCCCCCCCCTACCGACAATTTAGTAGCGCAGAAACGTCTGAATAGAGGCTAATCAACCGAGTAATTTCCCTCGATATACCGCAAGACATATCGAGTCAGTCCCGTTGATTGTAAGTTTGAACTACGAATCGAGGAGACTCGGGGACAGGTTACGTGTACGCAAGAATTAAATAAATAATATATATCGTTATACGGCCGAGCGGTATGGTTTCATCGGGATCATTAGCGAACCAGGCTATAATATCTGTGTATACAGTGCGCAGGAAAGTGCTGTTCGCCCTATCGATTACAATTCGAGACCCAATAGCAACGCGAGAGCCCCTTTACCGTGCAGGTATTTCCGTCGCTGAGAGGGCTTCTGCCCTCCTAGCGCACTACAAATATAGGGCGGAGGTGGTGAATATGGCCCGGCCCCCATTAACGCTGTATGTATACATGGCAAAATGGAGCGGGCCATATTTACCACTTTTACCCCCCCCCCTAATGTACACAACATACAATCCGGTAACCGGAATGACGGACATCAGACACATCGCACACTACCTCCTAGCGCACGAAAAAAAAAATATCAACGATTCAAGTTAAATATGCTTCCAAATATGCTGCCAAAGAAAAAAAATGCATAAATATGCTGCCAAAGAAAAAAAAATGTTGTTTCAATTGTCCTTTCGATTCGTTCCATTTCATACCAGATTGCAACGATAGCATGTCACCTTGACAGTCTTGCCGTCGTTGTTTCAATATCATATGGAATCGTAAGAATTGAAAGTAGAATTGAAACAAACATTTTTTTATTCGACAACCGGCAAGCGCATTTTTTTTTCAGTGTATGGACCCGCCCCCATTAACGCTGTATGTATACATTGCAAAATGAACCGGGCCATATTTACCACTTTCACCCCCCCCCCCCCCCCAGTGTACAGAACATACCACCCGGTAACCGGAATGACGGACATTAGGCACATCGATACTGAACGTCGAGAGCGGTTTGCAAACCCTCGGACGCGAAAGTTTCATTTCCCCCCTTTCATCGTCGATTCGCCATTGTTAGAGAGAAAAAAAAATCATGACGGAGGAGAGCCAGATCACTTTTCCATTATGTTTGCGGTTTATTTATGACACGCAGACACGCGCCTCGCTGAGTCACTATGTTCTTTCTTCTTTTCGCTTTTGATTTCTTGGTTTTTTTTTTTCACTGCTACAATATTTAGCTACTTTACCGCTACTTTATTATTTTTATGTTGATTTTACAAAAAATATTTGCAAAATTGACAGACATTATTGTAAAATGGACAAGATTTGTTTTTTTGAAAATTCACAAGAAAATAATTATAGACATTTGTGGACACGAAACGTTGGTACCTTTTTTACTGTGTGCTCATGCACGCTTTACGAAGCCCAGGGAGCTCAGCGACTTACCGGGCTACAAGCTTACCGAGTTTCCACTGAATATCGCGTAATTCAGAGATTCGAAGCAAGTAATCGCGTACCAAAACAATGCTTTATTCGTACCAAACAAATAACCGCTTCGAAGGTATTTCTTTCCGTAATGAGCTTTCAGTAATAAGCCTCGAGGCGACGAGTCACGTGACCGGGAATCGGGTGGGGGAAAGCCGTGCGCATGCGCGCCTTGCGAAGCCCGGGAGGCTCAGCGACTTACCGGGCTACAAGCTTACGGAGTTTTCCACTGTATATTACGTAATTCAGAGATTCGAAGTAAGTAATCGCTTAACAAAACAATGCTTTATTTGTACCAAACAAATAACCACTTAGAAGGTATTTCTTTCAGTAATAAGCCTCGAGGCGGCAAGTCACGTGACCGGGAATCGGGTGGGGGAAAGCCGTGCGCATGCGCGCCTTACGAAGCCCGGGGAGCTCAGCGACTTACCGGGCCACAAGCTTACGGAGTTTTCCACTGTATATTACGTAATTCAGAGATTCGAAGCACCGTTGAAGCGGGAAAAGGGAGTTTACCCAACGGCGCTGCGTTTCGAATATACACGATCTCGATGGGCGATAACGTGACTGCACGCAAGCAAATAACATTACCGACGACGACACTTCACCCTTACAGTCGCGCCCCTTTTCATCGCGCTTCGGCGAATGACATTCGCAGAGAGCCCGAGGGGAGGGGGGATTAAAATTTCGCCTGCGTCTCGAATCTTGTCACCGCGCTGTCGCGACTCTATTTCCGAACGGATCTAATTTCACAATTTACCACGGCGGCATTCGCGGGGGATTTTCCATTCGAGGCAATCGCATTGACTTTGAACCGAGTCTCC